>NW_010580571.1:7046-29062 GCF_000705375.1 Tinamus guttatus | reverse complement strand
ACTGATCTCTCGTTTGGCATTAAATCTTCAAAGAATGTCAAAGAGTATCTGATACACTCGAGATGCCTGACTGTATACATATGAGGAACAGATGCACCTCTAATTTGTCCATAAACCAGTGAAAATGAACCCATCAGCTATTCAGAGACCCTTGAGTGCAAGCAGGCAGACACATCCCTTCCCCTGGTTTTTGCTTTCTTCCTTTTTTTTTTTTTTCTCCCCTTTTTTCTTTAAGCCATTTTTAAGACATTTTCTAAACCCAACGCTACACAGTACTGTTAGGAAGCTTTAGCACTGCCATGTGCTTGTTTTCAGAGCTTGCTATGAAGAAGTCTCTGGTAACTCTCATACTTAAAACAAACTTCTAGCCACCACTCTTGGCCTCCAAATTCAACAGGACCCATATATGGCAGTAAAACACGCACGCACAAAATACACAATTTCTTCTCTCACACATGGAGAAAGCTCCCCCGGCAAGAGTTTCCTTTAAGGTCACAGTAAGTCAACTGCTGAAAAGAAAACAAACCTCAAATTCAAATGTTCTTGAAACCCAGCAGAAATTTAACAGAGTTCTCCTAGCTCTGGGTTTGTTTTTTTCCTTCCTCTTTTTTGGTTTTAGGCCTTCATGTGAGCAGAGATATGCACACTTCAGTAAGTACAGGACTAACTGAGGGGAAAAAAAAAAAAGAACACATTTGAAAGACATTCGACTAAAGCCAAATTTCAAAAGAAAGATCTCAAAGTTTTAGCCAATCAAAACCTCTTAAAGCTGTCGATTTTTAACCTTCTCGTTATTCCTCAGGTTAATTCATTCCTAATATTTATTTAGGACAGCGGGCTCGCTCCAATCTCTTGTTCCAACCAGCTTCCCCTGCTTACATGGAGAGTAAACACGACCAGTCACTGACACAGCAGCAGGCATGGACTGAAGGCTGTTAATCTACATCACCGTCTACACAGAAATGACACCCAACTCATTATAATTCAAAATAAGTCAGATACAGACAGCAAATACAGGCAGGACGTTCCCCTGGTGGGAAATCCTTCAGGCTAACGGGGTTTCCTGCTTGCTGAAGTGGTGCGTCAAGGCAGGTGATGGGGTATCGGCGCGACGCTTTGTTCTCTTTAGTAGGCTGTGCTGCTTTCTGTAATGAGCCACAGCACTGACATTTGAATTACATGTCTATGAAGTAATCCTTTCATTCCCTTATCTAGAAGGAGCAGAATGAAAAGAAACAAAGAAATCAGCTGGTTTCTGACTGAAGATTTTCAGCACAAATTAAGCTGAGAATGGAGTAAGATGTACATCAGCAGTTGACAGCACATGAGCTCTTCTATCGTATTATTTCCTCGTGTATCTTGTGCCATGATTATGGCAGACTTCTCCATAACGTTTTCCTTGATAGTTCCTAGCTCCCCCGAGACCCTGAGCACTTGCCCTGCAGCAGCACCAGCCACAGAGCAGCTTCCTGCAGCCTCACGTGTTCACTGCAAACTCCCCATCCACCGCAGTGCCACACGCACCTCGTCCACCTCCTGCCCAGGTCCTCATGTACATTCACGTGCCTCGTCTCCTTTACCATCTCCTCCCATTCTCACACATTCGAGCCCTTCTCCATTTCTCAAGGCCAGTGCAGTCCCAGCAAGATGCTGCTCCATGGGCAGCAGGAGCCAGGTGCTGCTGGTGGCCTCTGCACCTCTGCTGGGTCCCCAAAGCATGTTTGGCTCAAGCACATCTGTTAGCAGCAGTCATGCAATCCCGATTTGCAAGCCTCAAGGGGCAGCAAGGATTTCATTTCACTTGGTAGCATTCTCCAATGATCAATCCCCCACCTGTTGAAAAACAACATCTGGATCCTCTTTCCACTTGGAGTATTTCAGCTCTCTGAAACTGGAATGCAGTAAAGACTGAAGGAACAATCAACAGGACGGACTGCAAACAGCCCCAGCGCATCAGTGTGATTTTATGAGAAAGTTTCTAACATTTTGATAAGCACATGTCACAGTGAATCATGAGGAGCTTTATTAAACGTATAAAAGACATCAGCCATCACTGCAAAGCCGTCAGCCTGCAGCATAAGGTGACAGAGCCTTCACATCATCAAGTTTTTGCTGTAATTAAAATCTGAAAACATTTCAGACAGCGGAAATCCCAAATTTTACTCCAACAATACACTGGATTACCGCAAACCACACAAAATGGGTGACCAGAGCAACATTTATATACTTTGTTGTTGGACTTCTGGTGTATATTTCATGAAAGGCCATATAATTAACCTATAAAAGCCACAAAGTTTATTGGTCTAATATATTATCTGGAGGATGGCAGCTCCAGTGTTAAGAATAAGATTTCATTAGATGGACAAGCTTTGGCAGCAATCCTCTTCCAACAGATTTAGTATTGAAATAGGCCTGGGTCTTTGAAGCTTTAGAGAGGAAATCCACTGTTCAGGTTAACAGGAGAAAGACCTGCAAGTTTTGACTAGTTGAGACACAGACCTTCCTTCTTCCCCACGTCTTGTGATACCCTGCTGCAAACCACACCATGAAGCACACAGGAGAAATGCTGCTCCAAATGCACATGCTCTCGCGTGTCAGCAGAGCTGAAACTGCCATTGGCCTTCAAAAAAATTAAAATTAAATCTCACAAATCTCCTGGAAATCAGCCCAGGACACCAACATGGTGTATTTCCACCATGGCACCCAAAGCCCCAAGACACTGCAGAGCTGCTGTGCACAAGGACACAGTGCAAACACAAATGCATCCCAATCTCATTTAATTTCTTTCAGTTATTTACAAAAGACAGAGATGCACACACAAAACACATAGGAAAGAAAAGGCAAGTATTTTCTAAAATTGCATGGGGAAGAAGCTTGCCAGCGAGCTGATGAAACACTTGAGATAAAGTAGCACAATCAATAACAAAACTGCACCTTTAAAACTAGCACGCACAATGTGATTAATTCATAGCACAGAACTAGTGCAAGAGAAATCTGCAACTACAATAAGCTAATTTAATGATACTTTATCAAGTGCTCACGTTTTCGACTACTGTTGTTCATGGTAGATTGAAGTCGGAGTAAAAATATGTCACAAGTCAATATGGCATTCTACCGAAAAGACCCACATCATTAAAATTTTAAGCAAGTCTTCATTAAATAGAATACATGAAATTAGCTCCTTGAGAAGAATTTAATTAGTCAACACATGCAGGTTAAACTCACAATCTACCATTGTAGTTTAAGCCATTCATTTTCTTAAAGCTTTGTCACAATAAGCATTTTTATTAGTAGTATTTTTTGCAATACTAGTTAGAAACCACAGTTCCTTTGTGAAAAGGACACAGTACCCCTTGTAAACAGCAAGAAACATTTTCATTTTAAAACATGAACATAGAAAGCTGCCTTGTTAAGGCAATTTCAATCATTTTATGCATCTTCATTAAACCAGAGATACGGTTTGGCTTTTCACAGAGAGAAACCTCAACAGCTGCAGAGAAAGGGAGGGACAGCAGATTCTTAAGCAGAAAAGAGGAATTACCAGTTTTCTAGCTTGAAATGAAACCTCTAGGAAGCCCCATCTGCAGTCTCAGTCATTACAAATCACAATAATTATGTGAGCTCCTGGCCCATATATAAGATTTCAATACAAAGAGCTCCAGCACTGCGATGTCCACAGCACAGAAACACTGCCAGCTCATTTTGCCAAGCTTCGGGCTACTTGTAACACAGAGAAGATGAATCAATAAAACGTTATCAGTAAAACAGTTTGATTCCTGCACAGTTAAGCGCATGGCCACTTCTATATTTCAATCCCCTCAGGTCAATATAATTTTACACAGTTACCCAATTCGCAGCAGTGAAATGATACTGGTGGATGTTTCAGATATTCTAAAGCATTTATTTCTACATGGGGGATTAAAAAGGAAGAAAGCACCACTATTTTCTATCTGCTTCAAAAACTTGGATCTTTATCACAAGCTTAAATGCTGGCAGTTTGGTTTTTATTATTATTATTTTTTTTATCCCAGCTCTGGTAAATTAAGTTACTCTGAAACAGTTCACTAGGCCAAATCCTAAATGTCCCATTCGCTCAGCACTTAAACAGGAGTTTGGAAAGAAAAGCAAGTCAGAGCTCGATCTGGCCTTTCATTTAAAGTAAATCTGAGACATAGGATGTAATTTCTGCCTACTACACTAAAGAAAAACAGCCCATTTAAGCAGATTGAACTATTCAGCAATAAATTCTGCTAGCTTACTCACAGTAAGGAGGAAACTGCAAATGCTGCAAAGTCTGCTTAGATAGTTAAGATGACTTTTTCCCCAGGTAATTATTCACGCACACTCTAATTCCACCCAGGCTTGGGACCCGTCACCACCTCGGGTTAATCAAGGGCTTCCCAAGAGCTCTACCCACCACAAGCAGCAATAACTGTCACCTCCAACCCGCCGCGCTGCTCCGGAGCCTGAGAGCATCCACCAAGATGCTCCTCTAACACACACTCCTTTCCGTGGATTTACCTGACCAGGCTCTCCATGAAACAGCAGAACCCTCTTATGGACCCAGTCATGTGCACTCAAGGCAACTGGTAACAGCAAGAGGATGGTGCCCCAAATGCAGAAATCCCTGGCGCTTTTTCACTTGGCTACCAACCACATTTCATCCATTTACTTTTTCAGCACCTGTGCTATCCAAAACAATCCAAAAAGGCCAATTCTCTAAAAGGCCAAAAATATTTTCAGCGTTTATTGTAATGCAATATTATTTGCACATTTGGTTTGGAAAAATATAATCAAGCCACGTTTTTATTAAAATTTCAGTAAAACACCATCTACTCTCACACTAATTCCTACTGCAACCTTTTAGTAGGTTTAATTTCCTTAAATACTTAAAAGAATATTGAAAACGGAAGATGCAGGGTCAAAGCCTATCCTAAGTATATGTGGATAATTCCCTTACCATCTCTCTTAGTAGGAAGTTATATTGCTAACAGTAAAATTTAATTCAATAGTCTAAAAACAAGCAAAAGGGACTAATCGCTAAGAAAAAAAAGTTATCTATGAAAATACAAAGCTGCAGTAATGCAGCAGTTTTGTGGGGGGTTTCGTTGTTGTTTTTACATCATCAAAACTGTTCTTGCAGCTTTCCTCTAAACAAGTTTTGTAAGGGCAAATTCTCACACAGGGAAACTCAAGTCATCTCCACAGTGCTTTGCTCCTGAATAATGAACCAAACTGTCAAGGATACGTTTCAGGAGGAGCAAATGTGTGTATCTATCTTGAAGACTGAGCTCATGAAAATCCAGCTGCATCAATCCTTCTTTCATTATTATTATTCTTTCAAACCTCCAAAATCAAATAACTTCCTTGAGCTTGGCTAGAGCCTTCTGAATAGGAATTCCACTGCTGTATCACAGTCAGGATTATTGCAATGAGAAGGCATTCTGACTTGATAATACATTTAATTTTAAAAATTAAGTCCCCCTCTTCATTTGAAACAGCAGATTTTTTTAAAAAGTACAGAGTTAAAGCTGAAAAGCAATAAGGCAACTCAGAGATAACTACACAGATGGGGTGTCTTTCTGATATAACACAAGCTCTTAAAGTGAGAAAACAATGTGATTAGATACTCGGGCTAGGGAGAAGAGACATCCTCAAGCTCCCAGTTTATCATGAAAATTCTTTAGCCCTGTTTTCCACTGTGTTTCCACATCTGGATCAGGCGGCATTGACTCTAGCTCTCCTTTCTGCTGCAAGCAGGTCAGCTGTTACTTTCTGATCCATTTGTCATCTCGCCCCCCGCTCACAGTGTCGCTTTCCCCATTCACGGGGATCCTTCCCGACCGACCGCGGGCACCGCAGGGGACAGGGCAGAGCCCGGTGGAGCTGCCCGGGCCTTCGGAATACACCGAGCCCCAGGGAACTGGGGCTTCCCAATGCCCAGGGAACCTGGCTTTTTCTCTACCCATGTGTCTGAGGGTAGCCATGGAAGTCCCACCTCTAGGCTCCCTGGAAGGGTTACAAACGAGATGCAACTCACCACAAACGTTGTCCCACCACGTCGGTTCAACGGGGCAAGAAATGACCCTACACAAAGACGCTACAGGAGGCAGATTCCCGGTCTCAAAACTGTGGGAAACGGCTCCAACTGCTCCCACTGCGGATCCCCCAGGCTGCCGGCGGGATGCTCCACCTGCGGCTCCTCTCGGGTCACCTTCCCTTACATTCATTATTCATCATCCTGCAACTTCGCAAGGCAAATCTAGGGAAACGTTGCCATGACAAACAAATACAGTGGAGTTTTCACACAAACCTGATCCCCAGGATATCCCTGTGTTCAATTATGAGAAGCTCATTTCATTATATATCAACCAATGCAAATATTTTCAACACAGCTAAACATTAGCCTTATAGAGACAGATGACAAAAAAAAAAAAAAGAAAAAAGAAAAAAAGTCATTTGCAGTGAAGCAGAAGAGCTTTACACACGGTCAGACCACTCAGATGCCATGGGCTAGGATACCATGTTATAAGACTGTAAAACTCTGGCCTGTGGCTCCAGTCCAGCCTGCAGAGTAATTTAATGTAGCTCACAAAGAAATGAGGAAAATGGCCTGGGCTGTGCTGAATCAGCAGTGCTGGAAGCCGGGCCACCCTCTATCAGTGAGAGAGAGCAGCTTTGTTCCCGGTGCCAGCTTAATGCAGAGCAACTATTGGGTGAAAGAAAAGAGCAGCAGGATTATTGTGTCAGATTCGCGGGAGATGTAAGCCAGAATAGCAGCAGTGACTTCGGGAGTTGCGCTGATTTACATCATTTCGGGATTGTAAGGATCTACATCCACTGGAAGTTTGACTGGCTTTTGTTTTAATTAAAAAAATAATTTAGACTCGGCAGTATTGCAAGTCCTTGACAGACCACGAGCTGGGAAGGATCTTGGATAAGTTTTTGTAGAGCTCGGGGAAAGGCAAGAAGCTATTTTTAGTTTCAAAAGATACGGTGGCTAAATTAAAATTCTCAAGATATACAGACAGTGATTTACATGTGAGGAATACACACAGGTACGTACTTTCACTCTATGCACAGGAGCGCCCAAAAATATAACAATGGCAAGAAAACAGCAATAGAATTAAAACTTTGTTCTTTCAATCTGGCTAGATATCACACGAAAAATATCAGCACAGATGTTATCTCTACTTATGAGTCATGACTTGGGCCAGCACAAATGCCATGTATTACTTCATTACTTTTTTTTGTTCCTAAACTGTAAGCACCAAAAAATGACTGCCATCGGGATGGGGGTAGGGGAGGGATTTGAAAATACCGGGGGCGACGGCTCATGGGGAAGCAAGCCAACCAGGGCAAAGCTTGGTGCCGATTTCCAAATAAACCTGGGACCTCTGCCCGACGTCCCACTGTCTCAGAACCGTTTCTGCAGCTCTGACACGTCGGGAAAAGGTCCCTAGCAAGAACCCTGCTGCCCAAGACTAAGTGCCCAGGACTGCCCACAACACAAGCACATTCCTATTTGTTCTTCAGGAGCCACTGGTGAACATTACAGCGGGGAACCGAAGGAAAATGGGAATCAGTCTGGTACATGGGCACAGCAGACAGACCATGTTTTGTACCATGTTTTCAGGCTGAAAGAAACAGAACCCGGAGGTGGGAAAAGCTGCATCCGGCTGTTCACAGCATTTCCACGGCACAACCACCCACTCCAAAGCCAGATGGACCTTAAAAACACCTGCAATTAGGTTCCCATGTAAACAGAGCACCTTGTTTATCACTGCAGCTAGGCTGCTGGAATACACAAGTACTGAACAACAAGTTATCTCAATACTCATCAATACTTAAAAGAGAGCTTAAGCCGAACTGCCTCTGCATCCAAGAAGCACAGCTTCATCCCACCCTTTCTGCTTCAGTGCTCACCTCAGAAGAGGCAAGTACTAAGTCTCCCGTTGCCAGTGAATAAGACTTTTAAAGTACTCTTCAAAGGCTCCTGCAATTTTAGTAGTATTAAATTTCACACCTCCAAAGTATATCCCCAGCTAATAAATAGCTTAATCGACATTCACCAGATACTTAGTACATAACCTTGACTTTTAAAAAAGTTTCACTGCTTGGGAACACTGGTTTTCTTGGTGTGTGGATTCCCTACAAATTCTCTTGGAAGTACAATCACACCAACTGTAACTAGATAGTTCACAACAAACCCAAAGGCAGTTGTAAGGATGAAAATCACTAACTCAGATGCCTATAGATTCATGGCAGAAATTGTCTCCCTTTACAAGCCTGACACCACTTCTCGAATCGTCCAGACACATCCCAAATCAGGCAGTTCTGTGAGCATCCCAGTCTCCCAGCACTCAGCCTTCCACATCTCCTCCCCTTACCCCACCCTTTAAGGAAAAGCAAAATAAAAGAAAAAAGGAGGTGGGAGCCACATCCCCACTCAAACAAACATTAAATTCTTCCTCTTGTAGTTGCACTGCCAAAGGGCACTACTCTGGTATTAACAGAAATTTGCTCCATGATCACATCTTCCCAGGCCATGAAACTTGCTTCGCTATTACAAAGGTTAAACCAGCTGTGGCCACTAGCTTGTGGCTACTAATTGCTCGGTTCTTGCAGGGAGAAAAAAACTGCTATTAAAATGGATACAATCAACAGGTCTAGAACAGAAAGGGAAAAATGATGCTGTATTGAAGGTATTAGGAAAACTCAAATTCAGTCAAGTCAAATTCCTCATTTGTACCAAGATTTACCAGAACACCACAGTTAATTCCCTACTCATGAAAACTGATGCAAAGACTCAAGCAATTAGTCTTCAGTGATCATCTTGGGATTAAATCTCTATTTATGTCCAACACAAAAAAACATTGAGCTGCACACTGCTGCCTCATTAGGCCTGCATTCATTTCTGATTTACAGTAAGGCATAGGGCATTGCAGAACATCAGAAAATGTCTTTTCCAGTATTCTCATTCAACGGCAAACAAAGTTTTACTCCAACATATCCCCTGGTTCACCCACAAATCTGCTGAAGGGCTGCCACAACACTCATTAGACTAGAAAGGAGAAAGATGCCTAGGAACAAGCTGCAGGTACCACTGGAAGGGAACTGCTATAGACGACACAGAAGAGGTTTGATGGGTACACAAATACTTTTCCCATTAAACAGGACAAGCAGCCACAAAAGAGGTAGGCTGAAACTGGTGACAATGTAGCACTGATGTTCCCTCCAAATTCCTCAAATACAGCCCTTCTGCTTGGGCCTCTGGTCAGGAATATCAAGTTCATCCTATAGGATTAAAATACCCTCCTTGTTATCAGCAACAGCAACTGTTCCCTCAACTCCCCATTTCTCTTCTGTCTCAACTTCAAAAGGGAAAAAAAATCTTCCAATAATCTTTGCACTGTTTATTTTGAGGAAAGTAGACAAACAATTGCAAAGTCCCTCTATTCAGTTATCTGAACAAGCACTGAGATTACTAAATCTCCCCCGATTACAGTTTCCCTTGTAGCTTGAACAAAGCATCAGGAAATCCTTGGGTGCTATCCAAACATTTTCAGTAGTTCCTCAGACAACTCCACAACAGGCCTCTCCCTGCCCTACAGTTTCTCCATACTGACCGCACAGTATGGAGCAACCGCACACACCTTCCCTCATCCTCAACCTGTTCCTTCTGCTCACCACCACTGCGGGAGGAGCACATCAAGGTCAGTGATTTTCTGTCACCTATCAGCATTTCTTTACACTTTAAAAAGGATCAAAGGCAAAAAAAAAAAAAAAAAAAGGACATGCATCAATTGAAAAATGTCCAGAAACCCATAGAAATGAAAGAAAAAGAGTAATTCCCCCCAATAATCAGCAAAAAATTAAGCCTTCTGGAGACGAGCATAACAGTTGCCTTTCACGTGTAATTGTGTAAACCTTCTGTTTTCAAGGGAGCTAAGCAACCAGCCAGCAATAATTAGACTCCTGAAAGACAAGTAGCAGGGCACACAGGACCTGAAATGACGACTTTCTCCAATTCCCCAGGGAAACACTGTTACTGAGAGGAAAAAAGATTCTGTAAATAACTTTTCATCTGTAGATCCACCAGCCCTCCTCCTCTTCCCCTGCCGCGGGCTGCTCCCGACTCCGTGTGATCGGCAGAGGGAGTCTTTTCCTCTCACACTCGGATCAGCTCCCATCTGGTGCTACTTTAAGCTACTAAGGCACAGACACGACAGGCAAAGTTAAACTAAATAGTATAATATTTAAACATGGGCTGGGCCTTCTAATAAGCTTATGAATAACATGGTTATGATAGAACCAGTCAGCTATTGCACTCTTTTTTATATGCAGCAAATACCTTGCTCTCAGTGTATCACAAGATTAAGCATTAAATGGAGGATGGAAAGTGGGACACAGCAAAGGCCAGAACTCCCCACTCATCCTCTTCTCATCAGTAGTATAAGGGCTCAGCATGAACTGAGGAGTCTGTACTGCTCGTATAGGTACAACTCGCCCAGCCATTTACTGCCTCGACCTTGACTTCATCTGCTCTTTTGGCTCATGTTGGGATTAGTAGCAGCTCCTTCAACATTTTTAAGTATTCTCTGCTGAGCAGACTTCACTGGAGACTTGGGAAGAACAGCCTGAAAAGCGTGTCCTCTAGCCTGGTGCTGGCACCAGCTGCTTGGGGGCTCTCAACACTGCAGATCAGGAGCGTTCAACAGGACAGAGAACCAACGTATAACTAAGCACTGACCCAACAGCAACCAAGGTGGAGCAGACAGCCTCTTGCTCTTAAAAAGGACACAGTTCTCCTCCATCAAGGTGCACACAGACAGTGCTTGTCCAAACATGTGTGCCTACCACCCCATTCCTGGTCTTCTCTCTTCCAAATGCTTTAAAAAAGCCCAGGCTGGATTCATACAATTTAAACAATCTGGGATTGTCAAACCATCCATGCTTCTAGAAAGTAAAAATTCAAAAAAAATCAAAAAACCCAGTTCTTGCCACTCTCACCGTATAAATGTCAAGGAAAGTATAAACAAATAGAGATCGAAACTTTTGGATTTTTCTGCAAAAACATTGAGACTTCAATAGCTCACGTTGCATGCCACTGTTTCAACACTAGCTATTTCGATAACCATACCCAAAGCATAGTTGTTAGATGGTTCATGGTCAGAACAGAAGGACGTATCACGTGGGCTTGGCTGCAGTCTGTTCTGAACTGGTTTTGCTCAGTGCTTTTATTAACTGCACATAGAAGACTACAGCATATGTTTGTTACCTCTGCAGACAGGAAAGCAGGATGAAACTGCAACTCTGCCAGAGGTCAAGATCAGAATTCAAAACAATCCCGACAAGTTAGAGACCAGGCTTATAAAAAGAAAAGATGTAATTCAATGGAAGAGGAGCAAGGTAACTCAATTCAGCAAGATTAATCAACTGCACACACAGAAAATGACTGGGTAGGTAGCAGTTCTTCAAAAACCATGTGGGAGGCTACACTGGATCACAAGCTGAACATGAGTCAACAGTGTCACACTGCGGGGGGGAAAACACAATCGCCACATTGGATGAGCCAACTGGAGCACTGGGACACCAAGAAAAGGCGGCACATCAAACTAACAGCAAAGATAAGGGCTTGGAGAAGAGAGCCCAGGCAGGACCCAGGAAAGCCAGTTAATGAGGTAGGGGGGACTAAGGAAGCAGAGAAGAAACATTTTTCAGGAGCCCTGAAGACCAAAAAACAAACAACTGTCACTCTATGATGAGCAGGACAAATAGCAACAGGTTTAAATTGCATCAAGAGAGCTTCGGCTCAAATGTGAATGAAAAGAGGTGAAGCACAACAGGCTGACAGTAGAGGCTGCGGTTCCACAGCCACAACCTTCAAGAACACTCAGGGGCAGGGGGAGAAAAACTATTAGAGAGGAGCCTCGAGAGCAGGGCACACATCAGACATCCTCTTGAGTTCTTCCAGGCCTAATTTCTACCAGTTCATGCAAATGTCATCAATGAGCAGATGGTAATTACCCTAAGCAGCTTCAGCTGATAGCACAAGCACCTCCAGGTGCTCATTAGTGGGACTTCTTTAAGGAGTCCTGTGGCCAGCAGCAACTATGGGAGGCACATCCACCACCCAGCACTGACTGATAAGGAACTAGTTATTAACGACTGCTCTGAGCCTATCAAAAACAAATAGCTCGTTAAGCTTTATACTTTAAAATAACTATAACTCACACATCCTAAAGTGCAATCATTTGTTTATGTTCCAACACTTCACAGAGTTGTTCTAATGCTTTAATTTTATATGCCAAGAATCCTAACATATTTTACCATATAGGAGAAAAAGCTACAAGCATTTCCTTCACTGACAGGCCTTGTACAGTCTTCTCCTATAGACTCTCTAGACCATGAACTGACAGGGGGGGCTCATGCTTAGCTTCACATGGAACAAGCTTTGTAATCCTGGCTATTTATCTTGGGTAATTGCAATGCTCACAATTATTTTAAGACAATTTTGCTTAATAAGGATTGGAATCACTACTAGACAAACTCAATATAACAAAATTTTAGGCTAAAAGTAATTTTTGTGACTAATCTATAAACTGCTACAAAATTGTGATTTATAATAGGCATAGTAATAGCCTTAATGATTGCAGTGCTTCTGGGTATCAGCAAAACGTACAGATTGGTTGGTTTCAGAGCAGAAAAGACATTCTTTTTGTGCTCCATGGGTGGCCCATACACATCTTCAGGGTCCTTGGAGGCGCTGTGGACGTTCCCACCGCGCGTCCCACACACTGCCTGCTGCTGCCACACTAATGGCAATAGCTGTAGTGACCCTCGGAGCAGCAGCTACTGCACAGCGTAACTAGCAGAGCACTGAAATACTGCCACGGGCTTCTCTATTACCAAATGCTGGCATGTGGCAAGGAGCACTGGCAGGGAAGTAGCGAGGGCAAAGGAAGAATAATTAAAATTTTGTATGAGAAGGGAGCGGAGGGTAAGGAGGAAATGGGCCAGCAAAATGGGAATAAGGAGCCTGGGGTCACAAGGCACAGGGCAGCAAGAACATCTAAAAGTCTCTGTTTCCAGTGACTGTGCAGCCCATATGCCAGAACATTTGCCACTTGTCTCCCTCTGTGCAACTGCAATTTAAAATTAATAAATAAATTGAAATCATAAAGCCTGTGGCAAAAAAAAAAAAGAAAAAAAAAAAAAAAAGAGCTTGTTCAACCCAACCATCTTTTTGATTCTGCAGGAGAACTCAACTTGGGAAAGATTCTGCTGAAAAAAAAAGTGAAGCAGCCAGTACTAATGAAATATTTTGAGAAAACAAAAGCCCCATATGTTCCTTTTATCCTATTAAAATACAGATGAAATCAAGCACAGTTGTAATATAAGTGTAATATTTCCTTATACCAAGAGACAAGCTGTGACAAAGTTCAGTCTGGACATTAATGGAAGAGAAGAGCAGAATGTTGGTCCCTGATGCTTCAATGACTCTCTTTAAAATATATGTTTCCAAGAAGATACAGAAATAACACCTCCCTAGCAGAGTCATTTTTGCAGCCTGTTGTAATCTTTTTATTTAACACTACCTGAACTTGCAGGAAAACTCCGTTCATCACTCCACGTTTTTGTTGTTCATCTGCAGAGTGTTTCCAACCCGCTGCCCGGGGCGGATGGTCCAGTCCATCCCGCAGCCCAGGCAGGGGCTGCTACAGCAGCTTGCCCAGGGTTTGAGTATGTCCAAGCACGGAGACTCTGCAGCCTCCCCGGGAGGCCTGTGCTGGTGTTTGACCCCTGCACAGTGAAAAGCTTTTCATGTTTAAATGCAATTTCCTGTCCTTCCTTTCATGCCCGCTGCCTCTTGTCCTTGCATGGATGCCCAGGAGCAGTCTGCCTCCATCTCCTTCCCACCCTCCCAGGGCTACTTACACACGAGGACAAGGCCTCCCGAAGCCATCCAGGGGCTAAACGGCCCCCAACTCCAAGCCTCTCCTTTCAGAAAGACTAAGAAATCAATATTAAAACAAACCACCAAAGAGCAAACATCCGAGCAGGCTGAACAGCAAGGCCCCCTCCAGCAGCACGGCAAGCTGCCCGGCCCCAGGAGGGAACATTGCTGGCCCATTTGGGCACGGAAAGGAGCCCATGAGGGGAAACAACGTCCTTCAGAACCTCCAGCTAGTGCAGAAAGGCTTACAGAGACTCAACCTACAGCCATTTTCTTGTTTATCCATCCAGCATAAATTCCTACACTTTCTTTGAAGACCAGGCTCATGGAGAAATTATTTTCCAGCTACTAGCAAGCATTCATCTTAAATATTTCATCAAACCATTCGAAATTAGAGTTTCCAAAGGCAAACACTGGCCTTGATTTTTCAAATGCTGCTTTCCAGCCTCAGTTCTTACTGTTACCATTTGGGTAAAAATTAAAAGTATGCTTCTACAAGAATGGCACAACTCCAAATGCAAGGATAACTGCAAGAGGTACACAAACACCCTTCTTATCTATGTTACTCAATTTCATTCTATTATAGGAAAAAATATATATTAAAAATACAAGTTTTTCAATAAAAATCCTCTCCTCAATACTTTTAATCTCTTTTTCAATTTTGAATGCAACTTAAATACTGTCTATATTAGAAAAATATTCAGCATGCCTAGACAGAGCTATGCACATGCCCCATGCCACTGTCGAACTAAGTACTTGACAATCCTTATTCTGCAATGAAATAAAACTACCTCTTGAAAAACATTATTCTGTTCAATTCAGACCAGGACGTGAGGCAGAAGGAAGCTTATGCAAGAGCATATACATACAGACACAGCAAAAAAAAAGAAAAAAAGCAATAAAACTGGCAATGAGAAATAGCATTAGGACTGTGAAAATTAAGCAAGAAATATATCTCAGCACCAGAATAAGTAATTTTCATTTACCAGATGCAAAAGCTAAAATTTCCAGAATGCTTCCAGCATCTGCTCAATGAGACCACAGCTCACAAGCTCTGCCAGCAACAGCTAGTTTCTGAACACAGAAGTGACTCTAAAATTAACATCTTTCAGCCTTAGAAGATCTAACGTTAGTAGTTCAGAGTTTAAAACAACGGGTATTTTATTATAAAGGAAATTACATTGTGCCAGATGCAGCTTTTCTTTAATATCTGTCTGCTCAAAATGCTTAATTTGAAGCAGTGTAATTCTTTAACAGACAAATTACTACTCTCTAACAGACAAATTACTAGAAAATAAGAGAAAAGTAAGAGAATATCTGAATCTGTTACTGGAGAAGCAGATTTACTTAAAAAAAAAAAAATTCACATTGCCCAGAATGTGGAAAAAAAGTTACTTGAATTTATAAAATTTGGTTCAAAGCTTTGACTTGGAAAGCAAGACACTGTTTAAAAATTCTAAGTAATGGGATTAACTTTACAGAATTTTACTGACAACTCTGGTCTTACTGTCATTTTACTCAGATAAAAACATCTTAGACGTTGCACTCCGCGTTAGAAGTTAGATCTGAAGAGTTGTGTTGAAAATGAATATGCAGCAGCAGCTCCCCAAACTGCAGCAGCTCCTTCCGCAACCTCCCCTCAAGCTCCCAGCTGAGATAACGGGTCTGATTTGCAGCAGGGCCATCAAGGGAAGCCACTTGATGAAGAAGTTGCCCTGTGGAATGGGAGAAGTGTTTTCCAAGAGGCAGCTTCACAGGAGCACATGGAAGTTGCAGGGGAGAAGTCCACCCAAACAGACAGGAGAACAGCAGGACAAGAAGGAATTAGACTTTTTTTTTTTTCCTCACCTCATTCTAAGAAAGGTTGAGGAAAGAGTTCAGGGTTCCCAGTAGGCTTTTGCCTACTTTCAGATTTTATTATAGAACTGTGAAGCTAATCACGTGTATGATAAGTTCAGTAACTGCTTTTCATGCAGAATCATAGACTGCAAATAATGAAAGCATGGAAAAGTCTCCCTATTTTTTTAAGCTCCGAGTAATTCAGAGAAGGCAGCAGAGCAAAGCTTCCCCACTGCACAAGCACCCACCTCTGCCACCCCAAGGGGCACTCGGAGCAGTGAGGCACCCCGGCCTCCTCTCACACCAGCTGGCAGACTGCAGAACAGCCAGACACAGGCTGGGCTCTTTCTACAGATGCTCAGCGATGCTACAGGCACAACACGCAGACAGACACATCTTCCTGAGCTCCAGAGACAGACCTCAAACCACAAACAGTTAGGAACCAAACTCCTGTTAAAGTTAACAGCAGGCAAGTAAACACATCTTTTCTAGATTCCAGATTCAGGGTGGAGAGGAAAAAAAAGAGAGAGATGAAAGATGTGTGTGCGAGAGGGCAGAACGTCCCCAGTAGCCACGTTACCCACACGAGCCCCAGCAGTGCAAACACCCACCCCGTCACCACCCTGCCACATCCTCAGCACGTGCCAGGTTACTATCTGCTACCCTGGGGTAGGCTCCTTCCTCCAGGGCATTCAGCAACGTTAGCAGCATTCCTCACGAAAGATTTATTTGTCTCATTCTCTTGGCAGGGGCCAAACTCCATGTATACAGCAGCATTTTGTGACTGCAAGCTTGTTTTCAAGAGAAAATAAGATATTTCACTGAAGTAGTCCATAGTCCACATTTTATTTCCTATATTATATTAACCATGAGAACGCACTACATTACCTCCAAGTGCAGGGATAGCAAATATCCCCACAGTAATATTAAATGAGCCATCAGTAACCTGTCTCAATCAGAGCTTGCAAAGGTTTGTTCAGTTTCTCCCTCTCCTTTTCCATTTTAACTGAACACTCACTTCTGCATGAAGAATTTGGGTGGACTTTTCCTGTTTATTTGTTCTGTATTTTCTGAAGAACATGAAGTAATGAAGGTTGAACAGGACAGACATTTTAAAGCGAGGAGAACAAAAGACTTTTGCCATTAAGAACAACATTCCACAAGTAAAATCTTATCTCTCTCATAGAATTTCATGCAAATTTTCAGTGAAGTCTAATTAACTTGTTTTTAATCAAAATTTATACCAGGAAAAAAATCTCTAGCATGGAAGCAATCTATATTCTCATACACGTGCATGAGACTTGGCTACCTTTGGTTTCATATACTTGCTTAAAGCAGTACATACTGACTCAATTTATTTATCTTCCTCTATGAAAACAAATAGATGCTTCCACACACTTCTACCCAAATGTAGCTGCTGCACAAGCTTGGGCATCCTGCTACATGAGTGCAGGCACAGTTAAGAATGGCAACAGAAAGCCCAAATCACTGCAAACGAAGCCATGTGAACTAAAACAAAAACGAGGCTGCAGGTCTCAGCTGCTGACTTGGTCTCTGGATGGCAGGGAAAGCCAAGGGTACTGGTCTAGAGAAGTAACGCAATTAATCCTGCCGTGGCAATCCCTCCACTGCCAGTTGACCAAATCTGACAATTTGACAACAAAACTTGAGTTGCTAATTTTAGAAGTATATTTTTTCCAAGTTATAATCTTTGCAAACCCCTAGAGAACCAGCAGTCATGAGCACAATAATGCTGCTCGCTGCTCTCCTCTTCCCAGGGAGGGCGCCTGGTCACCACCCCGGCACAGCCGAGCACCAAGCCCGGGATGAGGCCACACCGCACCCACCACCTCAACATAGTTCTTTATTTGTTTAAACATTATTTTAAATGTTATCACACAGCAGTGACCAAGACCAGGTTTATTATACTACAAACAAAAACAAAGACAAATGTAACTGCTTACACCCCAATAACTTGTATTAAGAGAGGCACCGAAGGCACTGCTCCACAAATCAACGCATCCAACACCCCACCATCGAGCTCGAGACTGGCAGTGATGGAGAAGATGGTATTTGTGGCCCTACTGGGGGAAACTATTTTAAGTCTAATTAACATGAAATTTTTAGAATGCAAATGCTTTTCATTTATACATAAAACAAAATGCCATGACATTTCTCCCATCCATTTATCATAAACAAGTTAATTACTGTGTAACTAACAGCTCCTGCTAAAATCTGTATGTTTTGAGGATGTTAGAGAGCTGACTCAGGCAAATAAGATGAACCACAAAGCAGTAGTTAATAGATTATGGCATACTTACAATAAAACAATGACTCTGTAAAAGCTCTTGTTGTCAAATTAAGGCTAAGATATTTCCATTGGAATAAGTCAATTATAAGCAGTCATTATCTGTTTAACTTGATTCAAACCTAGAATATTATAAGCCCTTTCAATCTGATGCATTCATAACAACATACAAATACTTAAGAACTGGGTATTAGAAAGCTTAAAATGGAAATGCAGCTTTTATTGCCACAAAGTGCATCCTGACACAGGCACCGCCCTAAACTTCCCGGTGTTGGCTGAAGCTCACCGCTCTGCTGAGGTCCATATACTACATAAATTCTGATGAACAAATCCATAAGGAGTATAAATCGTTCCAGCACTTCCCACACCTCCTTCCTAAGGATAAAATGAGACACAGGCAGCACAAAGACTTTGTGTTTGCCCACAAGAATCCCCCGAGAGCAATTTAAACTACATTTTTTCCCAAAACTTCATGAAAGCAGTGACAGGTGAAGCCCTACCTACTATTTTTTTTTCCCAAGGAAACACTCCCGTTTGGCCTAAGGATGAATTGCTGAATGCTGATGAATAAGATGGTGGTAGTTGGCAGCAAAGCTCTGCGTGGTAAGATGGTGTGAAACAGTACATATGTCAATCTATCAAACATGTTAATGTAAGCAATCCGAACCCATTTTTGGTCTGAACTATTGTACAATACCTCACCCAGATGGAAGAAAGAGACAAACATTTTATGCTTCAGACACATCAAGTGTTAGAAAGTAAAATTAAATCAAACTGGAAAACTACCAATTTCACTTGCTAGAGTTTATATAAAGAATAACACAAGCATGAGGAAGAATTCTACGCAGGAGGTTTTTCCCCATTATTGTACAAATTAACGAGATATATTTGTGTCTTTATGATAAACAGTAGCATGTATTTGAGTGTAGACTGCAAAAGTGTAAAGACTATACTCCTTGTATCAGCAAACACAGCTTTTGCACTTTTTCCCCTTTTCCTGCAGTTGACAAAATGCTTTACAAATCACATACCTAGTGACAACGTTATTGAGACAAGAATATTACAAATGGTATTTGGATACATAACATTTTGAGGGCCAATTCGGCTCTAAATCAGTGGGAGTTTTGCCATGACTAATATAGAACTACAACTGGACCCTAAAGGATAAAATTACAGTGTTGATTAATATATATTTTCATTCAAATCAACCTGACAGCTTACCTAAATATAATTTCATATTTAAAGATGATGATCAGCTGCAACTGGAATGACAGTCACTACGCTGTCTTCAAAGGCACTGCCAGCTAACTGCTCTGAGCAGACCTTCTGCTGCATCCCCACTGCCCACCTACAGAACACGCAGCGTAACTTATCAAGCACTAAACTGCAAAAACACTCCTCCAAACAAGTGTAGTAATGACACGATTCTCTAGTGCATTGGGAAGACACTGTATACCAAACAAATTGCTAAAGCTATAAAGCTATATTATACTCAGCTCAGAAGGCTACCTGGAAAAGCCTTGCTGTACCCAAGTTATGGAAGAATCCCTATCAAGTATATAAACAATTAGGGCTAGGTCTGTGATATTTCTTGTACTGCTATATTCTTGGGTAGGTCAAATCCCCCTTTGGTTATCTTTCAAATTAAAACTAAAATCCCAAACATCTACTAATTGATGCCAGGCCCAGTCAAGAGAATTCCTGAAGAGCAAAACTAAGACAACTGGGCTCAGAAACAAAACCATTTGCCAGCTCACATGCAGAGAAAATGGCCAGTCTCGGGTTCTGCTAAAGGCAGAAAGAGACACCGACAGCCTCTCTTCCTAGAGGATCCAAGAGACAGAGCAGGTGTTTGCTCTGCAGGAAGAGCAAATTCCCAGCTTTTGTACACAGGGACACACATGTGACCAAAGGTACTTGGGAGAAAGCAGCCAAGGGTTTATAATCCCTCGTGTAAAGTATTGAACCTCGATGGGCTCCTCAGCCTCCACAGCATTATTATGTCTTTAGAACTGCTGTAACACCACGCAGTGATTAATGATTTAATAAGGATGTGGGAAGGTGTGGTGGTGGCGCAGGGGGGGTTAGTTATCTTTTTTTGGTCCTTAAAACAGTTGTCTGAGTAAAACAGTGATACCCTATATCAAGCAAATGTAAACTTTAATTATTTTAACTTGAAAAGGAGACAGATCAATACACAGGATAATCTATTGTCATTTGGATTATGAAGACGTCTAAGAATTTACTATGACAGAAGTGATTATAATCCTGCAATTACTATAAAACTAATCGGTAGCTTCTTTTTGCCTGTGTTTTCATGTTGTCAGTGGGGCAGTAATGAAAATGAATGCCACATTTGTGAACAGAATGTCTGTAGGCTTGTTTACCACATTTCCAACAACAACGTCTGCTTTATCATGCATTTCAAAGCAGGGATAATTTAAGGATCTTTGGATTTTCATACATAAAAATACTTTCTATAATATCAGATGTAGGGTTCCTTCAGATAGGGTGGGAGTGGGAGACTTGGAAGTGGAGCGATGACCTTGCAAACAAACAAGTATAGGCAAACAAGCCACCTGAAGCAGACGGCACGCGGGCTTGGAATGATTCATGCGTATTCAAAACTGTGCTCAGGTAAATTACTTAGTGTTTCATCCTCCTACAAATATAATTCTGCAGACAATTTCACCATCAAAATCAGCAACTTTAAGTCTCCTTTCACCTCCCCAAAACAGAGCACAATTCTTTTATTGCAGCATCTACTAAATATTTTGCTTCACTTACCTTTGAGTAACTTCTGCCCTTCCACGATGTTCTGGGAGACAAATGCTGTGTAGTCTTCCTCTGAAAAGCCAGGCTTGCATGTGGGTCTAACTGTAAGATCCCCATTATGTGCCTGCAAAATCAAAACAAGGGAAACATCATCACGACTTTTGCTTTTCGGCACGTTTGGCTCTCTCTGAGCAGGTGTTTAGGCACAGGCAAACCTGAACAGTAAAGCAGTGTGCAAGCAGAAACCGCCTATGCAAAAGCGACTATCTGTTGGAATGGATCCATACTGTAGCTGCAAAATTGAAACGGTCCAGAAAATAGTTGCCTGATTACAAAAGAGAGCATTGTTTGTAGAAAGGCTGGGATACTGGGCACTGTCAAAGGAGGGCAGGAAACAAAGAGCGGCAATTCATCACCCGAACAGTGCTCGCACTGGAGGCACGCAGAGGCCCCATGCTGCAACATCCAAATCACTGGGAGTTTTGCTACGGACAAACCGGGCCAGCCCCAGGGCTGCAGGAGGAGAAAGAGCCCGGCTCGCAGCCCACTAAGCCCCGCTCCGTCCCCCCGCGACGCTCTGGATGCCTCTGGGATCCCCGCTCTCCCCCGGCTCTGCATGTGCCCCTGCAGCAGGGAGGGATGGAGAGATTCCCGAGCAAAACGCACGGATGCCTCCGGATAACGCGGCTCCGTGCACAACCTGCCGGGAAGCAGTGGGAAGCATCACCCGAGCGCTCGGCTGCGCTGCTGTAACTCGGGACCGTGGCACCGGGAAAGAGCCCTGCCACGGGGACAGGCTGGCCGTGGCGCTCAGGGCTCCTCGGGACGGAGGGTCTCAGACCCCGCTCCACACAACGCACTGAAAGCTCCGACTATTTACGCATAAGCGGGGAATTACGCATAACGCGCGCCAGCAGGAAGGGCTTTCCCGGGCTGTGCACAGGGCTCCCCAGAGCATCGCTCCGGGATGCGGGACGCGCTCCGACGCCGCCGGTCCCCGCCGAGGGACGGGCAGAGCCGCTTCCCGGGCGAGCGCAACTCCGGGCGCGCGGCGGCTCTGGCGGGAGCGGCGCGCGGCTCCCCGGAGCCCGGGGACGGCCACGGCGCGGCGCGACGGCCAGCGAGAGGGGCGGG
>NW_010580570.1:57304-77910 GCF_000705375.1 Tinamus guttatus | reverse complement strand
ATACGGAGTAAACCCTTCCCTTCTGCAGCTGCTCTCTGTGGTTTGTGCTTCTCTCCGTGGTGCCTTCATTGCTCACCCTGCTACTTGATATTCCTAGGCCCTCCCTGTCCTCATCTCAAGGACCCTGCATTATTTTCTCCTTTCCCCTTTTTGCCACCTTCATTTTTTCACAGTTTTTTTTCCTGAACAGTCCATTGATTTTCTTGACATAACCATTCCTGACAGCCCGGTATCCAGTCTCCAACAGTGGCAAATAGCAGATGCTTAGAGAGGAATATAAGAAGCAGGGTGAGAATATAATAACCCTAATATACGCTGCCAGCAGTGATCAGCATGGCGGATGTCTGAGTCGTGAATGTGCTAAAGCCTGGCCCCAGCGGGGGCCAGGATGCCTTAAAGCATGAGGAAATGGGTGGTTTTACAACATGGTTTTCTTGCACAGCGTTTGTCTTGGCCCGCGCTGCCCTCTCCTCGCGCTGCCTTGCTCAGCTCAGCAGGTTCCTGAGCAAAGGTTGGGTTCATCTGCTGGGCTCCTCAAGCTGACCTGGAATGGGAGCCTGTGTTTCTCTCCCTTGGAGGTTCCTCCACAAGATGCTTCTAGCAACGCAGGATGAAGGGAGAGGTCCCCGCGTTTGGTTCCAAGCCTTGGGGTGCTCATGGTCTGCTAAGTTCTCCCAGCTTTCAGGCTCTGCCTGGTGGTGCTGCAAACTGGCCAAGCTCCAAGTGTGATGTCCCTGTTGGTCCTGTGAAAATAGAACCCAAGAGAGTGTCCCCCACCTGAAGGGAGGTTACAGGTGTCCGTGCTCTTTGTCCCATGGTGGGTCACACATGGACACGCGGAGGCATCGCCACGCGGCACCCGCAGGGCAGACGTTCTTTCCCGACCAGCGATTTGGACATACAGGAGTACGTTGTGGTGTCAGAAACCCATCAGCTGCTCGCTGAATTGCTCAGGAGCAGGAAAAAGCACTGTAATGACAGGCATAATATTTCTTTTTCTAATGAGGCTCGCTAGGCCACATAGAAGAGCGTTTTGTTCTTGTGGTGGGCCCACTTTAGCAGGCCTCATGCAATATGATAGTCTCCATAGTCTTATTAGTTGGTTACTGTAACATTGTAGTGTTAATATGCACATGTATTCCTGCAGAGTAAACAGCAAAAGGATAAATAGAAGTAATAAGAGAGTGCTAATGTCTCTCATCCTCTTTTCTGGTTAAAAGCAGGCAGCAGTTTTATCAGCCAAGCAGGAGAGGAATATGGGCAAATTAAGTGCTTGCTTATACAGAGATGGATTTCAAGCCACTATTGCCCGTCAGTGCCTCTTATGGAACCAAAGCATCTCATGTCAGCCTACTTGAATACGTTTTAAAGGTATTTTAATACCAAAAGAGGCAGAGGGATGCTTAAGACCTAGAAAGAACCTTCTCAATGGAAATGGAGTTCTTCCAGCCCTGGGGTTGGTTGTTTTTGCCTTCCTTGTCACTGTGCTTTTGGGGTTCATTCTATATTTCCAGATTACCCGTTTTCTGAAAAATTCTCTAGTGTTGCTTTAAACGCGCAACAAGGTCTGAAGCGGGCAGCACAAGCAGAACAAGGTAGCTGAGCTTCCTGAGACGTTAGTTTGAAAGCTGCATTGAACAAAAATCTCCATGGGCAAGTGGGATCCATCACCTGGTGCATCCAAGAAGTGATAGGGATGCTGCAGATACGAGGCTGCAGGTACCGGGCTCTGATCATCACTTCATTTTAGTGCTTTCTCTGGTACCCCCACTCCTCCAGCAGCCTTGATTTACCCTCTGCTAGTGCTCAGATTTACCCATACAATGCCTTTATTTCAGTGTTGTATTTCCTTCACGAGATATGTTTTAGCTTTTGGTTGTTGCTCTCTGAAACATAGTTGGAGAAATCCTTGGAGCTTCCTCAGAATGACATATAAAAGGGCAAGGGGAGAGGGAAGGACAGGAACTCTCTTACTGACATGACTGGCATTCAGTACCTACCTCTTGTTGTTCAAGCTTCCCAACAAGTCTGCTGATATTAAGAAGCCTTTAAGTCACTCTAACTATAACCCAACCGCTCCAGCACATGCTATGTGGTTATTAAAATGGACTGAACGATTATTTTATTTCCTGTTTTTCCCTTTTCTCTCAAAAGCGTAACAGGGCCCATAATGTCCTATTCCAAAGGTAGCAACAGTGGCTTTTAGGGGATATTTAGGTGATTAAGGTGGGCCACCCAGTGGCCCCTTTCCAGCTGTGTGCAAAGTTATCCGTGCCAGCAGTGTGCACATATGGAAATTAGCTTTTTATGTGCCGTTTGGCCCTGAATTTGTAATTCCTTTGACGCCAAAAGGAAAAGTGCCTAGAGGTTCAGGGCAGAAATATGCCTGCCGATAGCCGTGCTAGTTCTGTGTAAATCATCTGTAAGTATAGCACGCTCTATTCATTTAGCTAGTGACAGTGTTATTTAGGGGTGATGCAAAGCAGTCACAGAGTAATAAGGACTGCCTGAGAAGAAAATCTGTGCTAGAGCTCTTAGGTATAACGCTAATTTAAATAAAATATGTGCCCCGGTGGAGCTGTTGGGTATTTCTTTTGGATGTCTTAATGACGTGGAAGCCTTAGGTGCTTAAAAGTTGGTTTTCTTCAAAATGAAAGTACGGTGGTTATTGAAGAACGTTTAGGGTCGTTCTTAGGTTGGGTTGATTCATTCTGTTCATAAAATTTTAGAGATTCCAAGTGAGGGCGTTGAGTACGGACATCGGTGTTAAGTGGGGATTACCCCATGGAATTGGTAGTGCTGATACAGTGTGCAGAAAATGATGTAACTTTCTCAAAGAGCAGAATGAAATTGTGTACATTGCAAGTAGAAATTGCTGTCTTCATGAGACCGAATCATAAATATGCTAAAAGGTGATAGAAAGCCTTTCTACTGGGCTTGGGGTGGGAGGCTTCGACCCAGTTATTTATGACTTTAGAGGTAGTTCACAGTCTGCGTGAACATTGTACATAAAATCCCTTTTGGAAGGATAACCTTGTACTACTTGCAAAGCAGCTGTGATTGCTCTGGAGTTATTGCTGCCATCTCTCAGTGCAGATGCTTTCTAGTCATGGTGTGAACACTGGAGAGAGGAAAAAAAAAAGCCATACTGATATTAAGTGCCCTTTACACACCCCAAAAGAGAAGTGTGTATTTTTTTAATGTTTTAAATATTGGAGTATGGATTAGAGCCTAGGATAGTAATGAAAAATTATTGCTCTGTTTATTGACAGTACCAGCCCCTGGGAATGCTGGATGAGGTCCTCTTTTCAGCCTCAGAAATAGTATTTTTCTGAGTCGAAATGAAATGTTTTAGTCTGTGGTGAGCCCTGAAAGTAATAGATGCCATTAACCAGAGATTTAAACCTCGTCCCTGGCTGCTGCTGGCTGTAGATTTTATGATAGTTCTCTTTTTATTTCTTCAACTGGTGTTGTGTCGTTTGTGCTGATTTAATCTGTCAATGTGTGCCGAGAAGCTTATCTCATCCCGGGCTTCCGATTAATTTTGGAAGCGTCGCGGGGTTTAAGGTGGGGTTTTCCTCCTTGCTCTTCCAGCTGTGCCATGGCAAGCGCTGCCATCCTGCCCGGAGATGGATACGCACCCGCGTGGCTGGTCCTGGGCAGGAGATACCTGGGGGCAGATCAGATTTTCTTGCTTCCGAATGAGCCAGTGACCGGTGAGGCTCGGGGCGGACTCTCCCATTGCTAGTTGAGCTGGTTGGGATTATGCAACGTTTCTCCTTTTCCCACCGTCTCGGAAAATAGGATTTCAAAGCTTCCGTGTGCCCTAGGCGAAGGCACGCATCCCGCAAGGCCGCACGTTGTCACCATCACTCCATGCAAACACTTGGGGATATAGATTTAACGACCTGACTTGTAAATGTTGAAATCCAGCTCTTCAGTTCTTGCCGTTATTTTCCCGTTTTTGCTGTCCCTGCTTTTCCAGCTGGCCGGGATCGTTCCTGCTTCCCTGGAGAAGGCGAAGCCCGGCTCGCCGACCCGGAGCTGTCGGGAGCGGTGCCGTCCGGCCGCGGCGTCTCCCGGGTCGCTCCGCGGGGACCCCGCTCCGTGCCCTGCGGCTCCCTGGGTACCGGTGACGTATCGGCATCTCCTGGCTACGGCCTTGGCATATTGAAAAAGGCAGGATGCAAAAAGGTGGCATGAAACCCAAGCTGGAGACTGGGCCAAAATTGCGGTTTATACTCATGGGTTTCACTTTGGTGAGCCCCTGCTATAGGATCAAGGTTGGAGAAGTGGAGTGAGTAGTAGCAAGAAGGCAAAAAACACTAAAGTTTGAGTAATGCTTTTGAGCACTGCTCTGCATCGCTGCCCAAAGGATCTCTTATTAAGGGTTTACAAGCTTAGCTAATCATGTAGTTTTAATGCCCTTGTTTGTCATCTGGTTATTAGCTGGGGCTGGAGGAAGAACAAAATCTAGTACTCGAGTGAAATACGGTCAGTATGTCTATACTGAGCAAATAAACATGGGAGCCCAACCTTTTCTCACTGCCTGAATAACATCTGCTTGCAGCTGCCTCATGGTTTCTTGGATAGGCTCTGTCCAGGGCCATAGATTTCCAGGGACATCCAGGGCCCAGGACGTAGCTCTGATGTCCATCGACCACCTCCCTGGCAGAAGCCTTTATAGATTTTGAAAGTGGATTTACAGCGTTGTCTTAGGTTTGAGGCTGAAAACTGCATTTCCCAGCAATGAGCCAGAAGCTCCCTGGAGACACCCTGCGAATAGTAATGATGGATCTGTATTCACCCCTTGATTTTTCATTTTGAGATTTCTGGAAGAGTATTCCGCACATTGGGATAGATTGAATTTTCTCCTTTGCTGTGTGTTACTCAAGATTTTCTTTTTTGCCTCTGGCTGATTGAGGAAAGAAGAGAAAGTGCTTACATCAAACACCAAAATTCCTGGGAGTTTGCAGAGCATTGGAGGGCCCAGGATTGTGGTGTTACAGCAGCCTCTCTTTGAAGATGGGGAGCAGAGAGGTCAAGCTTGAAAACCCTGATATAATTTTCGAAGATAGTTCAGCTTAGTCAGGGTGATAGATTTTTTTGACTGGAGGGGAAGGAGAAGAAAAGGATGAGGCCTCCTGGCTTTTTAAGATGATAGGAAGGGGCAGCCCTTTCTCAATATGAGGCCACTTAATCCCCTTTTTATTTTGCCAAAATGTAGCTGTTGACTCCAGAAAACATTAAAATCCGCAGACAAATTGATGGGAAGATGTTCTTCCCATCTTTTATAATGGCTAGACCCGTGGAGGTGGAAGGTTTATACGTAGCTCTGAAAATGTGTTAGGCTGTGAGTGAATTCTGAGGCCAAATCACCCATTCGTTAGCAGTTGTTCAGTTGTCAGGAGAGCTTTTGGGTACACTCAGGGTTTGCCAGTTCTCTATTCTGCTTCCTGCCTTTTGGGGCAGTGAGGTCCATTGCTGAGTTTCTCCAAGGGTTGAGTTTTTGGATGATATGGTTCTTCATTTCTGTGCCATCGCTGAAGTTTGCCGCAGAATAAAACACCTACAGATTAAACGTTTGCCCAAGTTAGTGACTTTTATGAGGAGGGTGGCTGCAGGCAAGGGAGAAAAAGAGAAAGTATGTAGGGATTTAGCAAAGAGAAACTACATGTATTTGTGTTGCAGCTACATCCTGTTCAATTCCTTTGAGCATCATATGCGACAGCATCTCTCCAAATACCCACTAGTGTTTCACTGTAACTGAGGTGGTCAAGGTGGACTGTGAGTCTCAAACTAGTGCAGAGCCTCTTCAGTCAAGATGTTGCAGTTATCAGAAGAAACCTTTCACTGCCCAGGTTTGCATTGCATGATCATGAGCAGGGCTGCAGCAAGATGTGAGGTCCTGGAAGCTGGTTAAAGGCCTTCCCCCAAAGGGCAAGGTAAGATGAGGGTTTGATTTCCATCTTCTAACTGCACACAGTGAAACACAAGCATGTAGCAGGCAGAGAAGCTGAATAACATGTTTTGATTGCACAGTGTTCGTTCTTTTTTTCTGAGAGACTTTATTTTATGTGTTAATTATTGCATGGCAAGGGTTCGCCTGTGCTTATGATGAGGCAATCTAATTGAATTCTCAATTTTATAAGCAGGATCTAAACGAAAACTACTAGGTGTTTCTTATAACGGTGACAATTCTCCTTTTACAACACTTATTTATAGGCATTTCATAGCTATGACACAGATGTATGTGCAGAAATAGTACATATTTATAGACTACGTCTATAGTTTAAGTCAAATAAGCAGGCCTTGAGTTTAGTAGGATATTTTCTTGCGTAAGGACTCTGATTTTAAATAGTGTGGATAATGGTGTCTTTGCTATCTGAGGAGCGTATGAGTATGACTCATTGTGTCATAAATACTACTGCTATTACAGTGAGCATCCAAGTGAAATTACACAAAATTATATATTTGCCAGGGTTCTTTTCTCTAACGGCCAAACTTCAAAATAGAAAGCTTTATTATGCATTTTGATGCATTTTGAACTGCTGAATGTTCTTACTGGCCCACTAGACAGTTTAATAGGGCTCCTGAACATCAATAATTCATGCATCTCTTGAACAAGGTTGCAGTACTTCTTGTTCAACTCTAATTTGACCATATGATGTTGTGAGCTACTCTAGGATGCTCGGGGCGTCTGTCCTCCAACCTGTTGGATCCAGCCCTTGACCCAGTAGAGCTGGAAAGGTTTTGGATTCGTGTTTTTTTTTTTGTGTGAGCAAGAAGCAACAGCCACTTGCTCCGAATGGGAGAAGGTACCCAAGGATGCTCAGAGCTCCTGACTTCCTCACCTGTGATAGGAAGGCACCACTGCAGGACCTTTAGTGTTGGCTGGACCTCAGATGGAAAACTGGTGGTTCTGATTAAAGAAGCCTGAGGTAAATGGGATGGAGACATCATTAAGAGAAGTGAAAGGGTGTGTTAAGCTTGAACACACTGTAGCTGCAAATGCAATGGTTACTGCAGGATACGACAACTAATGTTTGCGAAAGAACCTAATAGCATTTGCGTCTTTTTCTTTTTTTCCTCTGAAGTATGTTTTATTGTTTATATTCTTATTTTACAGCACTGTGACATCCCTTTTGTTAAGTACCGTATCTAAGTAGAAGGTTTAAAATCAAAGTGGATGAGTAGGGTGAAGGGTGTTGGTACAAGGGTATTCACCCAGGGCCTGTCCTCTTGACAGACGATTCTGTGGGCAATTGTGCTCTTAACATTTGCATTTTTTCATCTCATTTTGTCATTGGGGAGCTAAGGCATGCAAAAATTAACTGATATGTCTAAGATGATCATGTTGGCAGAGCTGAGAAATGACAGGGAGTTTCCTGGAGTCTTTTTCTGCAAGAATCTTCACCCTCTGGAGTTGTCACATTCTAGCTATGTCCATACATATCTACAAATAGAGTACAAAGAGACATTACGCAGAGCTTAGAAATTGAGGGTGTAATCTCTAACACGGGTATTTCTTAAAAAAAAAAATAAAAATAATGTTATTGTTGAATGAGAATCTGTTGAACAAGAGCAATGACTGGCCAGTTAAAATAGTGTGTATAACTATTCGTGTGCGTGCTCTAGTAGGTGGAATCGGTCCAAAATCAAGACTTCCTTCTCTCTCCTACTTGACATTGTGGCTCTTCGTTGGGTTTCCAGGAAGGACCCCATGCTGACTTCCCGAGTGCTGGATTTACCGCCAGGGTAACGGCCAGATTGTGCCTAATCTTTTTGTGCTGCCTCCAGGAGCCAAGTCACAGTCCCCAGGCAACTCTGTGTGGGTTTGAGAATAGCTTCATAGCTGCTAACATGGGGCTCTGCTGTCCATCAGGGCTGGGGGAGACGTGATTTCCAAGGGGCTGGCGCATGGCTTGGACGTGGTGTCCAGGATAGACTGGAGCTGTCCTTCCTTCTGGTCTACAGTGAGGTTAGGGCCTGGCAATGTGCAGCCCCCAGTGTCCTGTTGTGTAAGATGGGGTTTGAGAATGAAGATCTTCTTTCTCTTGCTCCTCGCTGTGGTGATGGCGCTAGGAGCACGACCTTCCTGTCCCAAGTGCTCCGTTGCAGTTACCCCTTTCGCAGGCAAGGTTGGGTATTGGCACCGGGATGGGGATTCTGACTCTGTGATGGAAGAGCATATGGTGGAAATACCCTGTGGTGATTAGGTGGCGAGAAGAGACTGGTTGTCCCACCAGAAGGCTGTCATGCCCGCCTGAGACGCGGCCTAAGCAAACTCGTGTTGTCCTTAGCCTGTTGACAGGCATCAGAGATCGCTGCTGTACCACAAGACAGCTCATCATGCAAAAGCTCCTCATTTCAATTTACAAGTGAAACCTCCTTTCCCCCTCTGCTTCCAAGATATGAAAGTCTGACATAAAGGGCCTGCAAGTCCCTGCTGGCCATGGCTGAGCTTCAGAGCCGCTTCCTCCGTTGCCTCTTGGGCGTCCAGAGCTGCTGCTTGGTGGTGCTGCAGGTTGTGGTGCTGTTCCCCAAGCTGCTCATCGGCAGCAGGATCCCTCTGAAGCGTGACAGGACGATTCCATGTCCCAAGCGCTTGTTTTGTCCCTCCTTCCCAATCCCATTGCGGTGACAAGTGCTGGAATTCCTCCAGACGGTCCATGGGCTCCAGCCTGGGACCCGCTTTTCCAATGTGTCTTCAGTTTTATTTCTCAGCGTCTTGTCTTGTTTCCATGGAAACCTTCAACCTAACTGAAGTGACAAGGACTGTCAGGTGCACACACAGTGCTGTCATTGAAGAGTAAGCACAGGTTGAAATGTCTGCACGCTTTGTGTCCTGTTTCCACCAGGCAGGATGGACAGTGTGGCCATGGGCCACCAAAGCGCGTAGGGAGCGTGTGAGGTTTTGCAAGAGAAATTTCCTTGGCCTGCTGTTCCTTAAGGCTGGGTATGTTCGTGCCCTGAATATTGTGTCTGTAAAAAGGAGGATTATTTTCCTCTGGACAAAAACAGTGTGTTAGGGTCGTCAGCAAAACCCTGTGTGCAAAGTTCCCCTTGAAACGAAGGGCTTGTGGTAGTAGTAACAAGCTAAATGGAAGATATGTTGCCTTAGGGAAAATGGTTTAAGCAGCAAGGTTGTCTTGGAAAAAGGGGTGGCAGAACATGAAAATGTGCCTACAAGTTACCCAGGCAGGTTTTTGTGCTCGTATTGCTGGGATGAACAAGAATGGTTGATTGGCATTAATATTTCTCATGCTGCTTGCACCCTGGCATGATACATAGTGCCTAGGGCAATATCTTCCTCTTTCAGTCCCACCCCTATTGTCATAAATGAAGAGAAGATTAGTGGCAGAAAAAAGCCTCTTTTAATGATGCAGGAACAAAAGAATTGTGCCTGAAAGAGGGTCTCCCTTTATGAAGCTTTACAGATATATTGATGCCCACTTTTTGTAAATGCCGTATCAGCAGGACAAAAACCTTCTACACAAGAGAATTTGCATCTCTTTTTGGAGGAGCCATCGAACTGAGATAAAATGTGGCTCTGCATCTCTCTAAAAATAAGATATTTGCATCTGTATAAGTGTTTTAATTTTGGTAGCCAGGAATAGCCTAGGCATCTTCATTATAATTATTAAGAATTACTAACTTGCACAATTACTACTTTGAGAGATGCGAATGTACATGGTTTTTCAGAGGACGCAGAGAAGTGAAGAATTCATTGCTATTTAAAAAGCTGGAGGAGTTTACTTGTTTGCTGGTACAGGAATTTGAGAATTGTGTGGCTGGAGAAGGCTGGAGGTCTGGCTTGTTTGGTGGCTCTGCTGTGACACCAAGGTGAGATGCTTGGGAGAAGGCGAGGAGCTTGCCTTAGGATACGTGCAAGAGGAAGGACAGCAGAGGTGCAGAAAGGATATTACTTTTCTTCTCACTTTTTCATGCCTGCCACTTTCCATTTGAGAAATTCTAAAAGAAAATCATCGCTTTGGAAAGTGGCCCGTGCCAGGTAATTTCCCACAAATCAGCAGTTGCCAGGGGATTCTGGCGCTCAAACTCCTTCCTGCAGTGAAGGACAACCCACCTTCTGCAGGGACAGTCCCACAGCTGTAACCTGGGGACCACCGTGGTGCCCTGAACTCCAGGGGAAGAGTCTCGGTGTCTGTTGGGTCTTGGGTTGTCTTCCAAGCCTGGAGGTTGCATTGGCGGCCACCACCACAGCTTGGGGTCCATGGGCTTGTTGACCATCTCTCTATCATGTAAGACCGGTCATCGCTGTGTGAAAATATTGTGAGAAGCCTACAGCTCTCTTCATGTACCTCTAGGATAGTGACCTTCCAGCTAAGTACAACTATTTTCTATTGCTTTTCAGTAAAACTAAGGGCATCTGTTGCCCTTTTATAATATGAGGGAGTCTCTTTATTTCATCAGTTCAGATCAGTTCCTCATCCTGTAAATTCTTCTGCCTTCTTTCCATAACTTGTGTCATGTTTTCATGTTGCCCTTTTGTTTTTCATTAACTTATTGTGTTGATTAAAATAGATGAGCTGTGATATTTTGCATGAACACTGCCAGACTCATAAGCCTAAAACAAGGTTGTGCAAGCAGGTACAGATACTCAGAGTCCACAACTAGCTGTTAGCTTGTTCTTCTTGATGGGGTTAATTATATTTCCCTGGTTAGGTTAAATGCTTTTACTAGGTCTTGGTTTAGAGAACCACTTAACTCCGTAAGTGTTTCCTGCTGCAGAAAATTACTGGAATAAGCTCTTAACTCAGTCATCTCCTGGTCTTTGGAAAGAGCCATTTTTCACAGCATATTTTCTTTGGCAGGCTGCTCCAAAGCCCATTGTCATCAGCGTTGTCTCCAGTGCATTTTAATGCAGCTAAATCAATGGTCACCATTTAGGAACAAAGCCCTGGGCTCACATCTGCAGGGGCCCCGCACCATGTCTGCAAAGGCTGCGTTTCCTAACGCTCAGCCTAGTTAAACTAAGGTTAAGAGAATACTTACCAGGATATGTAGATAAACATGGTGGGAGATTTAGGGCTGCAGGAGGCTTTTACAACTCGTAGGCAAAAATGGAACTGGATAAATCAGGGGATGGAAGCTCCAAATTAGGCTAATTTAGTTTGGCAGGAAGCAAAAGCCTAAAAAATCTTACCTAAGAGCGTGCTGGACTTTTGTCCCTAAAAGTCATTAGGAACACAGCAGTTTTGGAGACCAGCTCATCGCTGGCTCCTGGGTAGCTGCAGGAGCCTGTGGTTGAGCATCGCTGGGTTTCACCATGCACAAGGTCCCATTGGGTGCTCAGACACCTCACTCTTGATCTTAAAGCCTACGCAGTTGGCAGCCCCTGACTTCAGCGGGGTTTGGAGCAAGTGACTTTGAAACCACCCCACTAGATACAGTAATCCAGACAGCTCTAAGTGCAGGTTCTATTGGCTGGGATTGCTCTGCAGCACGAGGATTTTAAAGGGATTTTTTTCTTTGCTGTTTTGACGTAATTTTGTGTCAATGTCCATAATTTTCAATTGTTCTTTCTTAGAATCTCTTTCTCCTGGAGCAGCTTTTAACTATATATAAAGTTATCTTGCTGCTGCTCATAAATGTTTTCTCCCAGGAGAGAAATCTCTAGTTAAATCTTCTGAAGAAGTAATGAAACTGTCTTTGCAAAAAACCTTTTGAATTGCACATTTGAAGTGAAGAAAGGAAGGATGGCTGAAGAAGTTTCGTGTTTTTATTTTTCTCACAACTTTTCAGCTGTAGGACCCTGAATGCTGCTGGCAGCTTTAACGGGCATTAAATTATCAGAAAGAGTCTTTCAGATCCTGTTTCCTTTTAAATAACTCTTATCAGATTTACAGGTTAATAAGGATTTTGCAAATGGAAATTTATGGAAGGTCACCGTTTTGAGGCTACAGTCCTTTTTTAATAGCATATATTATGGTATAGCTGACTATCTATCAACATTGCATGCATCCATGTCCCTTAAGTAACACGCTCCCTTTCTTGGGTGCTGTGCCCAGGTGGAAGCACCATCCGTGAAGGGTCTATGTGCAATTCCCTATGGAAGGGTTGACCCTGTGCCGTGTGACATCCGTTTGGGAAGACGTGAGCTGCATTCCTGACTTGGTGAGTTTTGCATTCACAGAGGTGAGACCTGTGCAGCCCTGTTGCAAAATCCAAACGGATGATGACACTTTAATGCCAAACACTCGAAGTGCAGAGTATGGGTAATACAGCAGAGTGAATAATAAAGCTGTGGATATTCAATATTGTGAATATAATGACTATTTAATTAAACTATGGCTTTGCATACTCCCCCACCCTGAGAAAATATATAGAGAAGGATTCAGAGAAACCAAGCAGCTCACCAGGTAGCAAAACTGCAAGGTGCAACCAGCTACACTGCTCTGTGCAGGGAGAGCACCGCAGAGGTGCTTCCCGAGAAGGAAATGGTTGCAGTGCAGAAAGGTAAGTAGGAACAGAGGAGTCTGTATTTAAAAGCAAACAGCAAACGGGATTAAATGTGGTTATTTATTTATTTATTTTATTTTTTAGTGACACATAGCGTAGTGTGAAACGATGCAGCCACCGGCTACTCGGAAATGTCTCTGCAACTTGAGTAACAGAGTGGGGCTGGAGAGCATCAGAGCTGCCTGGTGGCTGTTGAAGGACCTGGTGAGCAGGGTCTGCTGCAGTGTTCTTAGTGCTGTTTAGTTGCTGCTTTTTCCAGTTTCCATCCCTATTCTTTCCTTTATGTTTGAATAAAACCTGCCTTCCCGTGACAAATTCCTGTTCCTCCCCTTTTGCTTAATTCTTCAATAAGAGGCATCACTCAGGCTATTTTTCTCAAGTCTTCCTTGCAGATGCACTTTCCTCCTGGGAGTTGTTTTGGGGCTGAAAGCTGCACTTCTGCTGTTTACCTGCACTCTCTGTGCTAAAACCCCAGAGCTCTTTTCCTGCAATTTCAGTAAGAAATGGAGCTTTTCCAGAGATGAACGGCTGTTTATCCAGTTGTGTTTAAACTCATTTTTGTAAGATGTTTATAATTTAGAATCTGAAGCATCTAAGATGTAGAATTTTTTTCCAAAATACCACCTTTTTATTTGGTGCTTTACAGTGGCATGTTAGACTTCTGGGAGGAAAAAGGTTGTGTGCCTTGAATTGGTAATATGACGTTCCTAGCAAATTTCAGCTCCTCTTTGAGCACAAATGCTTGAAATCCAGGGGCTTGGTGCAGCACTCGGAGGAGCTTTGCACCGAAGGTCACCACTTCTACAGGCAGCACACAAACATTTATTCAGTTTGATGCTAACACAACTGCTCTGCCCTTCTGCTGCATTTTTGCATTGCACTTCACAACTAAAGCAATTGGTGCAATCCCTGCCCCTCGTTTTCCGTGTGCTGGGTCTTGCACTGTTGCACGCGCTGCTCTTTATGGTTTGTTTTTTAGCCCAGTGCATTAGGTATTTCTCAGCCTGTGGACTTGGCCCGGCTGCCTGTTGTTCTTCAACCGCTGCTTTGTCAATGGGGCTGTAACAACCGCTGTCCAAAAATAAAAACATCTTCCCGCCGTCCATCCATCACCGGCACGTTCCGCTTCATCCGTGGAAGCGCGTGCTGGGGAATTGCAGCGGTCCCTCCAGGCTGAAGTGTGGTGTGTCGGGGTGTTATTTTGCAATTGAGAAAGGAAAGGCTTTTTGATTAAAAAAGCAGATAGGTGCAAAAGGGATATAGGATACCACAATTTCTTTATTTTGAAAGACTTTTTTTTTTTGTAGGGAGAAAGTTCTGCAGGTAACGAATCCAGCACGTGTGGCTTTTTATTGCCCCCACACCCTGCATGATACTATTAGGTCTATAGGTTTGCTGTTTGGGGGAAGTATGTGGAGCCAAATGCCCATTTCCTTTAAATATTGGAATAAATAACAGAAATGCCACTGAAGGGAATGCCAGGCAGCACAGCTGGGGCTTTAACCTGAATCCTGTCAAATCAAAGCCAGATGTGATTCCTCAGCTCTTTACGCTTTTGCTAGTGCTCTTGGTTGTTCTCACTGACCTGTTCTTTAAGTGAGAGCTTTCAATAATTTCCTTATATTGATCTGAAGGAGTTTCGTGCTGCTGTGGCGGGGGGTAATTGCGTGATGTGCTTGAAAACAGAACCAAAAAGCCAGAAACGCCGTTTCCTCGAGCCAGGCCCGATGCTGGCGGTGGCTCCCACCAGATTGCCCCGGGCACAGCGGGCCGGGAATAATTCCTGAGCTTTGGAGTCTATTTATAACTCTGGGGAAGAAACGTGCATTTTTTTAAAGGCAAAAATTGCACGAAATGTCTCCTGTCAAAAATCTCACTCATCAACGTCAGATTTGCCTGACATTGACAAAATAGCTATTTCTGTGCAGAAAATGTGACAAAACGGAGTTTTGAATTCGCTACCGACTTCTGTGCCCACTGTTTTCCTTGGAATTAGCTCCTCTCCTGTTCCCTCCGGATCATCTTGGTGCCGAACTGTTACTGAACCCGCAGTGTTCCCTTGGTTTGTGCAGCCCTCATTGGGGCTGCGTGTAGCAAACTCGGCAGCCCGCTCCCAAAGCTCTAAGTATTTGGCCTCTTTGCTCATGAAAATTTCCATTTTTTCTTGCCCAAGGGTAAGAGAGAAGTGTGAAGGGCAGTGGGAAGCGAGGAGATCTGACCGTTCCGTGGATACGGTCCAACTCTGCATTGATATTGATAAAAAAATAAAAATGTGGCTTGCAACACTGACAAACAGTAAATTACCGGCAGCTATTTGTTTCTGGGCCTAACTGCTCTTGCATTTAATTCCGAATCCTAAGGGAATGTCTCTGCAGCAGATCAAACATGTTCAGAAGTTAATGGCCTTGGTCTGGAAGATGCTGCTGCCTTCAGCTCCGCGCCGGAACCTGCCGCTGCAGGATGCAGAATTTGCAGCATGGAGAGACCGTGATGCAGGGAGCAGCATCTGGGGCCCCACGAGGTTTTCTGCTCCCATTCCCTCCCCGTTCACGGGGAAGCGGCTGCAGGAGCTGCCAGGAAACTGCTCCAGCCTCTCTGGTTTCATCCTGGGGCCAGTTTTAATGTCCTCTATGCAGATGGCACCTCTGCGTATATCTATTTGAAGTCACCCTTAAATATTTTTAAAAATCATGGCTTTTCGGGTTCAAAACAATCTCTTGCTTGCTCCTTTGCACCTGCACCTTGCAACACGGGAGCCAGGACGTCTGCACCGTGAAGGACTGCGTATGAGTCTTGAAGCTCTGAGGTTTGTTGTAAATAGCCTAGAAAAACAACAGGCATCTTAGTATGTGAATTAAGATGCAATCCGTCTTCCTGCATATTATCCACTCCTTGTTGATTAATTTCTCTCATACGAGAAAATCCAATCTGCCACCGAACACCACATCCCAGTAGTAATAAGTCTGCTACAGATATGTGTATCTAGCATCAGCCCCGGAGCGATCTATAGATTTTCCATGCTGTAATAAAAGCATAAAAGTAACTTAGGGAAAAGCCAAATCCTGTAATCCTTCCTTTGCTCCTGACGTGAAGCGGCAGCTGCTCCGTGCGGCAGGGACAGGTCCTGCCTTTCCCAGGAGGAAGCCTGGGCCGCTGCTCGCAGGTGTCCTCCATGTGCTGCTGGTGGCCGTGCATGGACCATCCCCAGGTTATACAGAATTTGCAGTCATTTGCACAAAATATGCACCTTAACAGGCACCTTTGGCATCATATTTGCACCTTCCTACTTGCTTTTTCTCGTAGCGTGCAAGGTCACCGTTGCTTTTTTGCTGATGAAATTAAGGGTTACGTGCGTCGTGGGCAGTATGGATCCCATGCCCTGCTGGTGCTGCTTTGCGGGCCTGGAGGCCGCAGCCTTGCAGCTCCTCTCCGGTGTGAAATCCGGATCCTGGAGGCCCTTGGATTGCCGGAAAGGAGGGATGTGCAGCGAGGAGGCTGCCCTTGCTCCCGGCCTTCCCGCTGTGCCATGAGCATTTGCGGATCCAAACAGGGCATTACCATGATAGCAACAATTTACCTGTTCAAAGGGATAATATCTTGCATGTTACTAAAGGAGGGAATTCTTTAGTCCTCCCCTTGCAGGCCGGGAATGCTCTGGTTGCATCCTCCGTTTATTATTGCTTTGCCTCCCTCGTGTTTCTTTTTTCACCTTGAGCGATGGGTCTTCTATTGCTGTCCTATTAAAGACTCCTCCTTAAATCTATAGGTCATGGTGGATTTATACAAAACAGTCAGTTTTGCTTGTGATTAGTGCAATGCACTGATCTTTGCAGAACTACTTTAAATCCATAGTTGATTTCAAGGTGATCTTTTGTTTTTTTCCCCAATCGGAGGAGTTACTGTTGATATTTATACAATGCAAAGCCCTCCATTGAGGTAGAGGGGTGCAAGCAAACCCAGGTGGTGCACAGAAACCTTGCACATTTCCCAGTTTTTGAAATGACCCTCTTTTCCCCTCCTCAACTGAAGTCAGTACAAGCAGGGCTCCAAAACAACTTTGCTGGGTTTTGTAGACTTGAGCCTATCGAAGCTCATCTTCTGTAGCTGCTGCAGGAATAAAAAGCACAGCTAAATGCAGCTAAGCACCCGTAATAAAGTCATCTTCATGACAAGGTGGGTAACACTTGCTAGGACTTCTCCCACTGCTGCCTATATATAAATGCATGTGCCAGCGCCAGCTACGTGGTTATGGGATGGTTTCTAGAGCTACGTGGGGCTAGTGCTGGCTGCTGAGGAGCTGAATCTGCGTTCCCTCCCTTGCTGGTGTGCTGTTTTCTATTAAAAATGATATTTTAATTGACCTTGAAAATTAAGGAAAAGGCTACATTTTGAGGAGAGAAATAGACACATTCATTATAGTTCAGTGTGACTTACCTGTTGCAATTCCTATTTAAGCTCTTAGGATTTTTGGGTGCGAAGGTGCAGATGCAGTTTCCCAAGTGCAATTTGCTTTCAATGCCTGAGAACGTGCCCGTGCCTCTGGCACCCAGCTCGTATTTACAAAAGATAAACATTTATAGATCCTCCTGCAAGATATCTCCATATTGCAGAATGCTGTGGTAATGGTTGTATGAAAATATGTGCTCGGAGTTTTTTGTGATGACAAGCTTAAAAATTAAATTACACAGCTGTGTCCATATCTTTAGGAAAGAAGCCTTAGTAAATTATTCAAGTCTTCCCAGAATTAGTGTTTAATAAATACTGATGTATTCTTGTAGGAAGTTGGTTTTCCTATCTAAGGTTAAGCTTTGAAAGGATTTAAGCCTTGAACTGGATTATAACAGATGCGTTCATAATACCCACTCTAAATGCAAGCCCAAAGATATTGGAGCTATTGAATGAAATCCTGTTCATCATCGGTGAAAGCTGCTGTGAATTGAGCAGCAGCATCGAGTTGATGTAACTGTGGCACTAAGGACACCTGGATAACGTGAACGTTTACTCCTTCATCCCAAAAGGGCCTGTGCTCTCCTGTCAGAGCCCCCATATTCTCCAGGGGAGGAATCCCTAGTTGGGAAGCAGCAGATTTCAGAGGATTTGATATTTCTTGTGGGAGGATGTTTTAGGGGCTGGTTGTCAGGTTTGTGCGATAACAAATTCCACCAGGCTGGGGGTTGGTGCCTAAAATCCTTGGCCTGGCTGAACCAGCTCCAGACCACGGAGCTGCTGTGAAACAGTTGGCAGCGAAAACTGGAAATGAGGGAAAACAGGGAAAAAGAAGCGGTGGGCAAGGAGAGATGTGCAGCGTGCGGTGGAAAGTAGGTATGTGTGCAACCTGCATTTGCAGCGTGCACGAGGGAGCTGCAAGCCCTGCAGCAAGGTGCAAGCCCGGGGGACACCCGGCTGCAAAGTCACCTGCAAACACGAAGGCGTCAGAGCAGGGGACGTGAATGAGCGCCCGGCCGCTGCCCTCGGCCACCACCGGCAGCTTTGTGCTCACAGCAGCCTCCAAACATGGTAAAACCCGGGCTGGGGAATGAGAGGTTCTGATCCCGGGTCGTTTATGGGCTCCGCACATTCCGTTCCTGGCACGTCGCGTGGAATGTTTTGCCTCGCTCCGCGTTGCTGCCCGGGAATGGCTTGTCCGAGAGCTGCTGGGGCGTCGCGTGGCCTCTGCCCCGGGCTTTGCTCAACGGTTCAAATTCTGCCTGAAAAATAAGAGGTGGTATAGTGCAATGCGCTGGATATGTGGCAGAAAGCGGACAGCAGCTGAGGGACCTGATTCCATGAATATCTGCTTTCCCACCCTCCTTTTCTCCTCGTTCAGTAGATGGAACTGCTGGTGTCCCAGACAGGATCAAGGGAAGTGCCGGTGTTGCACGATGGGGACCGTCCCATCCCTCTGGGAATGCCCATGTTTCCATGACGGTGCCATTCCACACGCAGGATCCACATGAAGTTGAGGTTTTTGCTCATGGTGACATCCCAAACAGTCAGAAATTGCAGTAACACCATCCCTGTGTTTTGCTTCCTTGTGCTTCACAGCACTGTCTTCCTATTAAATTCCTTCCAAAGGAATCTTGTTTTTCTTGATGTTAGCATAAATTAGCAAATTAATAAAGGTTGGGTCAAAACCCAGCTTGGGGTGGCCAGTCTCTGTGTTTAGTCCCTTGCCTGCAGCTTTCTTTCTCTTCTGACACTGTATAAAGGATCAGGTAACACAGAGAGAAAAATATTGTGGGTGTAAACAACCGTATCCAGCACAGCTCTGAATATGTCTTGATCATAGGAATGTCAGTTTTGGGGATGAAAAATAAAATAAGAAGGCACATGCCTGGGTGAGGCATTAGGGTCTGGAAATGCTTTATGTTTGCTCTGTCTAAAATACTCTGCTTTCTGTTGAACACTAAAGAGAAAACTCCAGCCGCTTCCATGGGCTATATTTTGCAAAAGGAACTTTGATAACAGTTTAGTGAGCAAACTGATGTTTGGTTACTGAGCTCTATTTTTTTCTGGGCTGCTACAAAAGTGGTTGTTGTCTTTTCTTGCAAGAAAACAGCAGTAGATATCAGGGCACTTCTAACCAATTTAAGTGCTGATGAGGGCTATGACTATAAATGGCACAAAATGTTTTCTTAGGAGCTGGGGAAAATAAATTTAGAACCTTTTTTTTCTTTTTTTCTGCTTTTTCTGAGTTGCTATTGAGATTAGCATTTGTGTGACCCACAATTTACTGGCATTTTATTTCATTATTATGTGCCTCATTTACTGGACAAATAATTTTTATTTCAAGTTGTTCAGCAATAATTACCACATTCCTAATTAAACAGAATTTCTCTTGGTTTTGCCACCTGCATTCGACTGGAAAATTGAACAGCTGAAGTGCACTGATCAGATTTTCTTTTAAAAGAATTCTTTTAAAAGAATTGCAAACATCTTCTATTTTGGCTGAGGATATTTTTATAAAATCACCCAGGACTTCTTCAGGGGGCTGCAATGAGTGTTCACATCCAAGCTGTCCTTTCTGCTCCGTCACCTGTTTGTGAGGGAAAATGCCAGTGCAGAAGAGCTTCTATATTCATTTATTCTCATTGAAACGTATCTGTAGGGGTTTTTAAGCACCAAATTTGGAAGAATGATTATTTTGGAAAGCGGCTTCTTTTCCTATTTTTGCATTTGGAGTGCAAAACTTGGAGGTTGTGACTCATTGGATAACACTCAGCTCAGCGTGATGCAGCAGCCCAGCCTGCCTGGAGCATCCCTGTGTAAGAGCAGCTCCCTCTTCGTTGCAGTCACCGGCCCATTCACCAGCCTTCCAGGAATTTGGGATGGGAGAGGGATGAGTTGGTATCTGCCCTTCCCTGGGCTCTCCAGCAGTTTCTCTAGTCACTCAGGTTCAGGTGTCAGTGAATCCCATGGGATGACTCTCCCTGGGATATCCCTAGGCTCCTCTCTGCAGTTTATACAAAGTGATGAAAGGCAGGAAATTGGCCCAGATTTCTACTTTGTGAAGTCAAGGACACTCAGGTGAGATCTTTCGTGGTGGACTGATCAGGCCTGCATTGATGCTGCGTCCTTGTACACGACCCGGTTAAAAGCAAATAAAAAGGGATAAGAGACCAAGAATTCAGATCTTCTGATGCACTAGTGTAAGTCAAAGCTGCCCCGTGGACGGTTGATGGGACCAGGTGACTGTTTGCACAAAATGTGAGCGTTTCCTCCCCTCCTACCAGCAAAGATCCAATTTTAGCGTGTTTTGGTGGCAGGGCCCATCCGTTGATGGGACCGTTCCTGGTCTGGCTCATGCGCTACTTGCTCTTCTGCTCTAAAGAGAGTACCCATTTGTTGAATGAAAATTGCCCTTTTTTGGATATCTGAAAAAAATATGTTTTTTAGTAATAGTCTCCCCCATTTTTTGGAGTAAATTTGTGCTATTCCTACTCATCATTCCCATGGGGTGCAGGTAACCCAGCTTTGATTCACTGCAACCAGACGAGTTTCCAGTTTGGCTTATTTGAAGGCAGAGACGTGAAAATAGTCCCTGTTTATGAAACTTGCAGAGAAAAACGTTAAAGCAGTATAGAAGTTTTCAATATGAGGTTAAACTTCTGCCTACCTGC
>NW_010580570.1:25985-46738 GCF_000705375.1 Tinamus guttatus | reverse complement strand
TATATAAATATATTAAAGAAAATGTCTTTTATCTCATCTATAGTCACTCTTTATGGCAGTTATTCCTATGCAGAGCAATTCATTAATTCTGTCATCCAAGCTGGCATTTCTTGATCTGAAGCCCCATGTGTTTAGCAGGTTTCCCGGCTCTCCGGTGTGGGATACAACCCGGGATTGCTGCATTAGCTCCTGCAGCTCCTGCTGCATCCAGTGCATCTCCTTGTGTCACCAGGGTCTCTAGTGCTGATGTTACAACAAAACATGGGACTGAAAGGCAGGATTCTGCTTTACTTTCCACCGGGTTTAATAAGGTCAAGAATAGGGGTGGTTTGCCTTCGCTTTCTTTGTACTCCTCTTTTGATGCCCGTTTTTGTCTCCAAAAGGAAACACTCTCCTGCTTTAGCAGCACCGACAGCCTGTGCAATCAGATGTGTCCCGATACCAAACAGATAGTGTTTGGGAGCTATTGCTTGACACTTGCACAAATGGGAAAACGGAACATTTGGGCAGATATATTTTAAAAGCACCCCAAAGCATCCTGTTGCTGGTTGGAAGTGTTCAAGGAGGCCTGGGAAGAGGAAAATCTGTCCGTTCACAGCTTCGTGCGGCCACCTCGGAGCTTCTTGCATGAACACAGGGAGCTGTGGAAGTGCTTGAATCCTTGGAAAGCCGCTCCGGAGTCCCCTGCTCTGAGCTGCAGCGCAGCTAAAACAGCCTTTTCCTTTTCTCCCCCCTAATAAAGACAAATGCATTTTGAGTTAACACATTCACCGTAACAACTGCCTTCTTTTTATGAGGGAACAAGCAGGAAATTGCAAATGGAGATAATAAAATGTGGTAGCTCTTGCACACCTCACAAAACTGCTGGAATTAATTTTCCTGATTTCAGCCTGAAACCACAGAAAGGGAAAGGATGCAGCGGGGCCGTGGTGCGGCCGAGCTGCAGGAGCTTTAAAGCTCTGGTCCTGGGGCTGCTGATGTCAAAGTGCTGTGTGTGCCGGCGGGATGCGGAGAGACTGGCTTCTTATGAGGAGCTGCTTGGGCACAGCAGTGACGGGGACTTTGATGGTGGTGCAGCGGGCACAGAGATGCCACCTTGGAGGCACTTTGTGGGTGGAAGAGGAGCCCGGGATGACTGTGAGTGATGGGAGGAAGAACTGGCCGCTGCACCGAGGCTGGGCAGGTTTACAGGATGTCACCGGGGTCTGTGAGGGTGGTGGCTTTCCTGAAAAGCCAAAACTGCCTGTGCTGCAGGCACAAGAGAGGAACTAAATACAAAAATCCAGTGTTTGGGCAGCTCTTGTCGCTGGTGCTGGCTCGGGAAGGCCGTGCTCACACGGGACAGCGGGGACGCACGTGCGGACGTGGCTTCATCATAGAATGATAGAATCACAGAATGCTCAAGGTTGGAAGGGACCTCTAGGGATCATCTAGTCCAACCCCTGCACACGCAGGGTCACCCAGAGCACGTGGCACAGGACTGCGTCCAAGCGGGTTTGAAGATCTCCAGAGAAGGAGACTTCATGCTCCTTCTCAGCATCCACTGCCAACAGCGAAGGGGTTTTCTGAGTCACAGGATTACGTTTAATCTCCCTTTGGGATGCAGTGCTCCCGTGGCTGCTCTGCGATGGAAGTCGGCGGTTCCGGGAGCGGAGCCGATGCCGGTGCCGGGACCTTCGGCTGCGATGGATGCGGCAGGACGCGTGCCGGGGTAGGAGTGACACGGGTGGCTTGTGAGCACGCTGTCCTCGCGGTGCGCTCGCCCCTTCATCTTGTTCCTTCTGCTGAAATCTTGTTAGCTGATGTAAATGTCCCGTCCTCTGTTGAAACCTGCTTCAATTGGCTTTTGGCACCAAGTTGCAGTGCATTAGCTGAGATCGCTGTTTTGTTTTTAAATCACTGGCCCTTCAGTCTCATTGATGGTTCTGTAGGTTCTTTGCTGCTTTATAGCATCTTTTGTTCTTAATTGCTGTCTTTTCAGAGCATCCTTAGTCTCTTTGGTTCCTGTTCCTGCAGCAGTTCTTCCTGGCACGTGTCCTTATTGGAGCTTCTCCCTGACCTTCATCCATCCTTATCCCTCGCTGTGGAGGTTTCCTGTAGAGGCATTGTAGGATCACAAAACACACTTGTATAAGGTGTATGGTTGGATTTTTGTAATGCATTGTGCTAATGGATGTGTGCTACTGCTGTCTGTAGTCCTGAGCTCTGTATGGATGTGTGGTGGGAACGGGATGTGCCTGGGAAAGCTGAGAGGAAGGAGCGGAGCAGGGGCAGGGGCTGCAGCAAGCGAAGGGGTCCCTCATCACACAGTGGGGGATCAAGCACTACCGCCTGGTTTTGCCTTTAACAGGATGTGCTTTGACCGAGCAGGTATGAGATAAGACTTGAGAGGCGAGGAGGATGAGCGAAGGAGGAGCATTCCCAGCTCTGCTCTGTCGTCTGCGCCCATGGAGCAAAAAATAGGAAAACCAGCCACGTGTGGTTGATTATGTGATGTTTTTTTTCCACTATTGAACAAATGCAACTCCTTTCATGGTGTTATCAGCCGTAATAACATTCAAGGTCTAATTTATGAAGTTAACTGTAGATGAAAGGTTGGGATCTAGCGAACACTTTGCTCTCGTTCTATACTGCATTGAGTCAAGTTGAGGACAAGTTTCTTAAGCTGTTTTGTTTGGTCTGGGCTTTGTTTTCCTTTCTCTGAGTCACTCATTCCTTCTGTCTGCACGAGGAAATGTTCTCTTGGGTTAGAAGCAGCCTCTGGGCTAAGCCGGGTGCTTTTGCCCCTCCATAAGCAGGAGATGGAACAAGAGTTTCTGTTGGAAGGTAAATGTGAGTACGGGTGTCACTCACTCCTTAACAGGTAGCATCTTCTCAGTTCTTGTTGAAGCAATCTAAAGACCTCATTGGATTAACTTCTGATTTGGTTTTACCCGTGGATAGCTGATTTTTGGAGTGTCCTCTTAGAGAAACCTTCAGACGTGACTAGCGTGAGATGTCATAAAATGCCTAGAAAAAATATAAACGTGAAAAATTAAATGCAAAAACCTGTGCAGGGTAGAAATGAGCTGAGAACACCACTAGGCTGAGGAGGGCTGGGGACCCTGGCACATCTCTGCGAGTGCAATGAGTCCTCCAACCTTTGGGAGTTTTTAGGGCTAGAACTAAGCAAGGAAGAGCAGAGTTCAAATACTTGCAGCAATGCATCAGTCTCCAAGCAGACTTTCAAGAAGAGAGCAGTGACACTGGCTCTCTGAGTTCTCATTAGCTGATCTGGAACACTGGAAATAGCAGGGAACTGAGTCAGGCTGGTCTTGTTTTGGGCTTTCCTCTTGAATCATATGTTTTAACGACTCGCATGCAAATCAGGAGTATTTTGCTGAAAGTGGTCAGGCACTTTGTCACACTGGTGGGAAATTTCTCAAGCGTTTGGGCCCAAAAGAATAAGGTATTTTACTGCAAAATGTCCCTTCTCTTTGGACATTCAGAGAGCCAGCTCTGCCCGAGGCTGGTGGCATCTCCCTGCCGAGTGGATGTGGCTGGCGTGCGTTTCTCATGGGATGTGAACGCAGAACAAGGTGAGTACAATTAAAACAAACCCAGACAAAACAGTGGACACTCAATCTTCAGCGTGGCAAAATCCATTTTACAAAGGTTTTGAGATTTCCCTCTGGAAGCTCCGTGTTAGCCTTTGGTGATAATGGCTACATGTGGGAAACTCGCACAACGTTGTTGTGAACGCTGTGAAAGGAGCAAATAAGCAGCGTCTGGAATGTCAGCTACAAACTGCACTTTGGCAGTGATGCAGGAAGAAGAGGGCTCGGTATCCCGGGTTTTCCCTCCTCTCCGTGCTATTCCACGCCGTGTGCTCACCCAAGAAGTGACCTGAATGGCGAAGCCGCTCAGATTCCCAAACATCCGATCGCTGTGAGCGTATTCCTAAATTGCAGAATCCACCTCGTGCGAACGGTGCTTAATGCCGTGAAATTTATATCCTCGTATGCAGAGGTACAGAGTTTTCCCTAGGTGTTTGGCAGATGACCAGGGCTTGCAAAAGGGGCCGGTTCCTGAGGCCTTCTGCTGTGCTGAAAACATGTTGATGTGACTTGACTGCAATGGGAAGGGAGGTGCAGATTGCAGGGTTTAGTTTGCGAACTGTAGCAGTTACCCGTTCACGATCAGTCAGAATATTAAATGCTTTGCTGGGATGGCTGTACCTTGTGGAATGACTTCTTTGGCCTTCGGACTCATTTGCAGTCCAACAGTTGACTTAGGAAAGGAGAAAAGCAGACAGATCTCTTTCGGTTTGTAATTACTTCCTTGCAACTGCTTTTGAATGCAGTAAGTTTTGCATCTCAATATTTAACTTGCTGCGAGTGTCCTCCTGCATCTCAATGTTTTAACTTGTTGCGAGTGGCCCTCCTATTTGGGCTCTGCAGGATTACAGGGGTTGGAGAGGTGTATGTAGGAACTGCACAGCTGATGCAGCATCTCAGCTTCTCCTTTTTCATCCCTGCTTCCTGCAGGCTGGAATTTAAAGCCCATCATAGCAGCAGGAGAGCCGGGAGCCTCAGGAAGCCTTGGGCTGGAACACTGCAGCCCGGAGCAGAGCGCCCGGAGAGCTGGTGCTGCCTTCCTTGGCATCTGTAAATGCTCCAAACAACCTGCTCCCCAGGGATTTAACCATTCGAATGGCTGCTCCTCTGCCCCCAGTGCAGACATCCATTTCCCCATCTTCTGTTGAGCTTTGCTGGGTGTTTAGGGTCAGCTAAAATGTGTCTTTTGCTGCATGGTCTCTATGTTGTATCACCTTGTTCTGGCGCCTCTTTGACAGTTCTCAGGGCTAGCTGGGGTCTTTGCAAACGCTAATTTGGGTCTGAGCCTTTCAAGCTTTCACTGCTTGCTGCGATGCTGCTGGTTCTGCACAGCCCACGCCGTGCTCACCTCGCTGCATCTGCAGCGCTGCTCTTGCTGCCTTCTCTCAACCAGGTGCCAGTGGCCTTTTGCCAGAACTCTGCTACTGACACCTGGTGAAACCAGAGGAAATCATTAAACTTGCATGAATTAGTAATGCTTAGCTTATATTTTGAATGTAAAATGCAAACATTAGCGCAGGAGTGTGTCTGATTATAGATCAGGTAGACGGTGCCTACCTATAGCAGATGGAAAAGCAGATACTCCTGCTTTTCTTGCGATAGGAGGAGAGCAAATGTGTGTTTGGGCAATGAGAGAATCAAGAGGAGCAAGGGTGGAGATGGGCAGCGGTGGAGGGAGGGACGTGCCAGAGGCCAAGGCTCTTCAGGCTAAGAGCATTTAAGTGTCTAAAACATTTCTCACAGCGTCACGTGCAGGAATGGCCCTTGCAGAAACCCTGGTCCGTGTTGTGAAATTCCTCTGAGGTGTGAGCTGGAGAAAGGACACGTTGCAGTGAAAAGCTGTGCTACAGCCGGAGCGCAGTGTGAGTAAAACCCAGCACGGAGGGTTAGGAAGAGTTGAGGTGTGTGTGTGTGTGTGTGTGTGTGTGTGTGTGTGTTACACCTTGGGGAAAGGCTGTCAGTTTGGAGGTAACTTGTACTAAAATATCTGTCAGAGGGAAGGCTGAAGCAAAACTAGAGAACTGTCCGGCTTGTCTAAAAACAGCCCTGAAGAAAGGCAAAACAAGAGCACTGTTGCTAACAAGCCCTTTTGTGCCCGGGAAGAGAGGGTCAATTAACAGCAGCACATCTGGATGAAGAGCACAGAGGGACGGACCTGAGAGCGGAGCCTCCCTTGGAAAGGATCCACGGAGAACAAGCGAGGCCTCCACAGAGGGTTTGCAGAGCTTTGGAGGTGTAACCACCTTGGCACTGCGGCTTTCAGGGAAAAAATTAAGGGAGATGAAAATAGGGCAGAGAATATCTGGTGAAGATTAATTAATTTTCATTGCCACAAACCCTGCCTTATCGAAGACGTCTTCTTAATTATAAGGACACGTGTTACGAGACATGCCAGTGCTGCATCGGGGATGCAACCTCTGCGCTGACAGCTTTGGCGGGTGAAGAGCGGCTGCCTGCACCGATCTTGTGTCTGAACAGCCTGTGTTGAGATGGGTGAAGAAGTGTCCAGTGAGATGGATTAATAAAGGGAAATGGTGGGAGCGGAGCGGCCTCGTTGTGCCTGGAGCAGCTCGGATGGGAGCGTGGAGAGGGAGATGTCCCATGCCTTCCCCTTAGGCAGTGCTGGGGCTTCAGGTGGAAGAGGACATTCCTGTACCTATGGAGAAACTGGATTATCGGGTGTTGCTTTTCTACCCTGCAATGGGTAATTCTACTTCTTGTGTCCCTGCTGCTGCTGAGGACTCGTGTTTGGTGCTGAGAGTGGACCTGGAGGTGCTTCTGCCGCTTGCTAGGACGCGGGTCCGTGTCTCTTCATGTTCAGAAGCTCCTGGATGCCACATGCCCTTCTGACATTCATTCCCTGGGGTTTGTAAGTGCTTTTAGGGAGGAACCCGCCTCGGGCTCCTCGAAGTCTTTGCATTTGCAGTCTCCAGTCCTCGTTCACTGCCACCTCCTGCACCTCCTGCTCTTGCATGGTGGCCTTGGCTGCCTCGTTGTCCCTGCACGCGGGCAGTGGTGGCCCTGGCAGGTCTCGTGGTGGAACCGGCTCGTTTCCTCCGTGCTGCAGCCCCGGCTGCACGTTACGGCTGTCCCAGGGGCAAAATCCCCCATGTTGCATCCTTTCCTAAGAAGATTTATTCAAAAAATAAGAGTGGGAGAGACATTTTATAACAGAGGCTCTGAGGCATTGAACAAGCACTTCAGATACTCTTTTCTTGCTCAATTGTTGATCTCAGGGCAATTTTCTGAAGAAAATTAAGTGTTTCCACAACAAACTTAGGATCATGACTTTTTTTCTTTTTTTTCCTAACCAAAGAGGGGAGAAATCTAACATTTGCTGTGTGTGCTTGTTGCTCCGTGTGTGACTTGCAGGAGGTTTTGGTGCAGTTGGGCGGGTTTTGTGCTGATTCACGTTAGATGCGAGAGGGCTGAGGCCTGTTGGTGCCAGCCTGGGTGTGTGGGATGTGAGTCACTGCCCGCTGGTCATTGCCTGGGCTGGCGAGGAAGGATATTTCTGCATCTTTGAAAATGACTCTTTTGCATATTCATGGCAATTTAACTAAATTCATTGCAGCTTTGCACTGAATGTGAATTGCATCCTAGGAAGTGCCATATGGCCAGTGTTTTTATATTTAAACAATTACTGCATCAGAAATATAAAGCCCAGGAACCTGCTTTGAAACCTTTGGAGGAATAAATCGTTTAATTGCTACTGTGGAAACATCAGAGCTGAGCTTCTTCCATGAAGCCTCTGTTTTGGAGCACCCCAACATGTGGCTCCATCCTTTGCTTTTTTGGGGTCTTTCACCCGTTTCTGAGCATTGCTTCCCTGCCTGAACGTTGCTCTGAGTGCAGAGTGGGGCAGCTTGACCTAGGTGCATATCTAAGTGAGGGTGTTGGTGACTTGTTTAATGATGGACCAATTTGGAAAACGACCCCATTGGTGACTTCAGGACCACTTTTTGCCAACTGCTTCTTCCCTTGTGCCTTGGGAATGGTGTCTTGATGCATTCCCTCTGTGCTGCCAGGGAAAGATGAGTTTTTTCCATGCCCAAGCTGTGGGAAAGGGGCCTCTGTGGCAAGAGCTGGCTGGTTTGGGCTAAGCTAATACCCATTTGGGGTATTAACCATGCGAGAACACCCTGCCTTGGGGCAGGAGCGAAGCCTCCCACCGCTAGACATGCCACAATATTTGCTGTGAGCAAAGCCATAAACTTTATAAACGTTTGGCTGCAAAGTCACGACGATAGATACCGCTGTATATTCAAATGGGCTTGAATTTAATTTGGGACCTTGCTGGGGAAATAAACATTTCCATCCCTAAAGAGACACTAGCTGTGAAACTAGTTTGTAACTGTTCCCTGAATGGATTTAAGGGAGCTAATTCCCGAGGAACATCTGGCCTGCTAGGTGACTTATCTGGGATGCGCTGTGTTTTGGGGAATACTGCTTGAGTAGGAAGCAGAGCTGGTGCAAAACAGCAGGATCAGGCCCTAAAATAGCATTCTTATTCCCTAGTAAAGAATCAAACTCCTTATGATAGCAGATTGGCATGAAATAGTGCTTTTTTCCCTCTCCTTGATTATTAATGAGAAAAGAAAATCATATACCTTAGTGTTGAGAGGATTAATTAGTTACTGGCTGCCAGCCATTAGTGTAAATGCCAGATATTGTTCTTCTGGAGAGGATATCAGCTCGAACGGGCCAGGAATTGGAGTATATGTTTGTCCCTTCTCCCATGGACTGCTTCATTAGAGTAATTACTATTTGAAGTTTCCTACAGAGATATGTACAGGGATGGGGGAGGGCTTTGGCTAAAAATGAGCTTTATGGAAGCCTTCCCAGCTGGCTCTGTTCTCAATTCCTTCTTCCACTCAGTGTTGCCTCTTCCCTTTCATCAGAAATACTGGAAAAATTTTCAGTAGAAGCGCTAATATTCTGTCTGTGCTGTGACAGAACCAGTGTTTCTGTCTTGCCCCGCTTATCTCTGTCCTTGCAAGCTGGTTTCCTTGCAGGAATGAGGGATGGAGCTGCCGGTGCCCGCGAGGACCGGTGAGGAAGGGTGCAGGATGCTGCTCTGTGGGCAATCCCATGCTGACGTGGGCCGGGTTCCTGCTCCGACGGGGCACTTGGTAAATAAAACCAAAGCATCTGGAGATGCACACGCAGTGCTGGGGCCAGGGGAGGCCCCAGTGCCTGGGAAGGGGATGCAGCAAGTCCCGGGATGCTCTCAAGCAGCCTCACACCGGCATAGAATGATAGAATCACAGAATGCTGAAGGTTGGAAGGGACCTCTAGGGATCATCTAGTCCAACCCCTGCACACGCAGGGTCACCTAGAGCACGTGGCACAGGACTGCGTCCAAGCGGGTTTGAAGATCTCCAGAGAAGGAGACTCCACAACCTCTCTGGGTAGCCTGTTCCAGTGCTCTGGCATCCTCACTGTTAAGAAATGTCTCCTCTTTCCTAGTTGCAGGACTTAACAGTGGACCCACAGCTTATCTGTTAGCTCCATGGACCGGGCACGCTGCCCACTGCAGACTGGTGCATGCATGTTTCACAGTGCACAGCCCGCAATGGGGATCACCTGCCTTTTGTGGGTAGGTGTGCGCAGCGCTTGGTAGAGGGGCAGGATCCCCTCCCTCGACCTGCTGGAGACGCTCTTCTTAATGCACCCCAGGATCCCAAATGTCCCATGTCCTGATATAAAACCACGGTGAGAGCCGACTTCTGCACTTGGAATGTTTCCTCTCTCCGTTTGCCCCAGCAGTTTTGTGCCCCGAGCTCCCCGAGCTCAGGTCAGCTGTCCCGCTCTCCTCACGCAGATGGGAGCTGCTCTTTGGAAAGGTTTTTCCCCTGCTCCGCTTCCAGCGTGTTCCAGGGGCGCTGGGGACTTCTGCTGCTGACGGGAGCAGAATGGGGGAACGAGGAGGTCCCCGAGCGAGGGAACCTGTCCCTGGTTGCTGTGTCCCACTTGGTGGTGGCAGTTGGCTGCATCATGGGACTCCCTGTCCCCAGGCTCTGCTCTTGCGGGGACACCTCTCCATCACGGCTCCCGTGGTGCCTCTGACAGATGGTGGCAGCAGCACTCTGCTCTCCTCTCTGATGACTTATTTTAAGTTTGGTTCATCAAACCCAACGCTCTGAAGCGGGAATACTTGGTGGCGGGCTGCAACGTGGAAGTTTTGTGCCACCTCTGCCTTTGTCACCTGCACAAGCTTGAAGTGTCATCTCCTGAGGAGACTGCTGAGACCCTGCAACTCTTCTCATGAAGATGCCTGCGGTTCCTCTCCCTACTTCTTTTTGATGCAGATACCTCTGCCATTCTTGAGCGTGTGTCAGTTCAGCAAACGAGAGTTTCAGGCTTAGAAACAGCCACAATCAGCCCCAGTACATTTTCCACCTGATCCAGACCGGAGCAGGACCAAGCTCCGAGCGCGTGGAGCTGTGACCTGCCCATGGGCAGCACCAGGGAGGCAAACCCTCTGCAACGAGGACCAGGTGACTATGGCTAGGGGTGCAGGACCCATAACTTAGCCTTAGAAGTGTTAGAGGTGGTTACAAAGGTATCTCAACCCTGAGAAAGGTGCAAGGAACAAAAGGCCTCCTCTGAACTCCTTAGCCATAAGCACCTTCTGCATGAACATTACTAAAAGCTTGTCTCAAAAAATTCCCTTCCTTTGTGCTTTGCACAGACTACACTTTTTCCCCTTTAGGATGCCTGAGCCTCAGCCTTAAATTGCAAATGTTGCTCTGGGACACGGGATGGGATCCTGGTTTTCTTGTTCCTCACCCACTGCGAGGTCTGCAGCAGGCTGGTCCTCATCAGGTTGCAAACTGTGCTCAGGTGTGAGCGCTCAGGTAAATGCAAATGCCTGGGGGTGTTTAAGTAATGAGTGTTGGCTGGGATTGGGGTTTGCCAGCATTAGCTACCGAGGTGGGGCAGGGGCTGCATCCAGAGCGTTGCAGGAATGTCCAAGTTCAATGTGCTTTGGGCCTAGGGAGTTGTCAGGAGGTGGATTTGGGAAGAGGAGCCTTGCAGTAACATACCCAGCATCTAGGAGGATGGGACGTTAAGAAGACATCGAAGAGGTTGGAGTTTGTTTTATATATGCGTAAAAACTTTTGGGCGTTTAGGTGAAGAGCAGTAGAAAAGTTAAGACATCGAAGAGGTTGGAGTTTGTTTGTTTTATGTATGTGTAAAAACTTTTGGGCATCCAGGTGAAGAGCAGTAGAAAACTTCAGTAAAATGTCTGTACCAGGTCCATGTGAGACACTCCCAAAATAGTTGTGTTTTTTTTTTTTTTTTCTTTTGTATATGTGTGTTTTTCTGGAGTATCTTTTAGGATTTAATACTTACGTTTGGGGGAAGGAGAGTGTCTGGACATCAGATATGGATCAGTAATGAGAACTGGAGGTGGTTTTGCTGCCCCAGCACTGCTCAGACCCACACGGAAGCACTTCCAGAATAGCTCCGTGGTGCCTGACTCCAAACTTGGATCCAGTGCAAGTGGAGTTCTCCTTTGCTGAAAAGCTGCCGTTTTGTTTGTCCCACAGTCACTTCTTGAGTCTCTATTTGGTACCAGCTTTACCTAAATATATGTGGCAAAGTGAATTCAGAGAGTTTGGTGCTTATTGTGCTGGAGTAGTACTAAGATTAGACTTGCCTTTTATTGGAGAGGCTCGACAGGGATGCTTGGTTATTATCTGCGCGTGATTTAAAACTTCAGGCCCATCTGAGATGGGGGATTTAGTTATCTATTAATACGATGTCAGAACAGCATAGCAGCAAAGGACCCACAAGTGAACGGTGGGTTTGCAGCAAACCCCTAAGCAAAATATGAGTGTTGTGAGGTCCAGGCTCCCCCAGTGCCTCGGGTGGCTGCTCCAATATGGGATTTGCTCCGATGGGATCCGTGTGTGGCCGTCGGCCCATGCGGGGCTGCTGGGGCTGTGCGGGTCCCAGGGCCTTCCCGGCCTCCAAACTCTTCCCTGTGGCTGCAAATGGGCTGGAGCCCGTGAAATTCCAAGCTGGATGGTTTGGGTTTCTGCTTGTGTGGGTATGTGCAGCAGGGAGCATTTCATGCTGGTGGCCCCTCCGTTAGGAAAAGGTACAGCTGGACTTTTAGAAGTAAATCGGGAATAAGTGGAATCAAATTAGGTTCACAACCCATTTCATCAAATCCATGGGAAAAAGGTCCTGGAAGCAGTTGCAGTGGATTTTTTTTTCTTTTTTGAGTTAAATTATGAAGAACTTGGGAAGTTCAAGTTCTTTGTTCCATAAGCAGCTGAGAAGCAAGCTGTAGGTGACGGTGTTAAAATAGTATCCTGCACCCCTCTCTGAGCACATCAGACTCCTTTCTGCTGCTCAAAGGGGAGGCAGAACAAAAACATTGTGGGCAATAGTCTATAATGGAACAATCAGCTTGAATAGGAAGATTTTTAGAGCCCTTGTTTCATAAATGTTGAAAAGGCTCTTCACAGATTCAAACTTTTTATTTTAATCGTTGCTTTCCTTATTATGCATCAACTTTTATTTTAAGTTCCGAAATACCACTGTGAAAGAAATAAAATGTCAGCTGTAAAGGATGTTATTATCAGTGTGCAGTGGCACTTTTATGTCGCGCTTATAATGCAGCTTCTCCACATCACTCTGCTTTGTTATATTTTTTATTCCTTCAGCCAAATTGAAAAGGAGTGAGTGTGCATCTTGCTCGACAAATATTTTTATAAATGCCATGATGGGTTTCTGGATGAGGCTGCTGAGGTTCCTCTGGACCCATCCAGTGTGTCCAGTGACCTGCAGAGAGCCGTGTCCTGATGTTTTATGTTCTTATTTCTGTGAAACACCTGAAAAGGAGCAGGTCGTGATGTGGTGGAAGGTTGTCTCTTGGATGTATAGCTTCTGGGTGCTGCAATATTGCAGCTTTTCCCATTCAGCTGTTGCAATAGTGCTCAGTTCTGCATGGCCACAAACCCCATGAGCCTTAGACTGCAACGGGCTTGGGTGGTGAAGCTGGGGCTCCTTCCGATAACGCTGGACAATGCAACAAATTGGTGCTTAAAAAATTAAAAAATGGCTCAAAACCAGGCGTGGACAAACAAAATGCTGCTGCTGCCTGTCTTCAAAATAGCACAGAGTGACCCAGCCCTGAATCCTGTGTGCAAGACTGTCAGGAGACAATATAAAAATAGATAATGTTAAATTAATCATGAATTAATTACTATTAATTAATGGTAAATGAAGATTCTGAGGTGAAAAGCTGTGTTTTCAGGTACTTTGGGGAGTGAATAGCCCCTTTTGGTTAAGTACAGTAAATTAACAGTTTTTGTCCGCCTGTATCTACTGATTTGATGTTATTTAGACTCTTGTGTTAATTTGAATTTTCTTAATAGTATTAATAATATCTAGCCGTATGTTGACTTTCCAATTTAGCAGTAGCCATTAACACAGCTTAGTGGAGCAGCTTCCATATCCCTGTGCCATAGAATGGGGATCCTTAAGAGTAAAAGCAATAAAAATATTAAGTTTAGCTCCTTTTTCAGACATCTGTGTTATAAAAAAAAGTCTCTTTAACAGAAGCAGGGTGTTTCTGCAGTTCCAAAACAGGCCAGGTGCTTTTGAGTGTTGTACTGTGGGCTACTGCAGAGAACCAAACTGAATATGTATCTAAAAAAAAATCAAGTTGAGCCTCATGCTTTTAGCTGAGCAGAATTGCTCCCTCTGTGTCCATAAAGCCAGTGCTGCCGTTCTGCATCCCTATACGAGACGGATCGGGAAGGCTGCAGAGTCATCTAGCTTTCAGATGGGGACATATCACTTGCCTTTGGCAGGCCAAAAAGGACAACAAGGGTTGCTATTTACAGCTCTTTTCTGAGACGGGGCGGTGTGTTTGCATCAGGGCAGCCACAAGCTGTGGCACACACTGATTTACCCCCTGTTTTTCTGATACTAATAATACTAATGATGTTTGTTTTTTTTTTAATAAATTTTGGGGCTCTTTTGGACCTCTCCAGGCTGTTGCAGGTGGAAAGGGCAGCTCCGCAGGGTGCTCCAACCTCAGCTCTGTGTTGAAGCATCCAGCATCCGTGGGAAGAGGGGAGAGGAGGTACCACTTAGGCAGCTTGTTCCGTGGTTGCGCTGCTCCGTGCTGCTCGATTGGCACGGGAACGGGTTGTGTTTTTGCTCCTGCAGGTATGTGCGAGGTTGCAGCTTAACAGAATCACGTGCTGCTCATTTCCAAGCAAACGAGCCTCACCTTGGCACTTGGGCACCTGCAGCTGGGAGGCCTGAAGGTGCCTTTCCCTGCTGTCCCTGCCTGCATCCCTGGGATGTGCGGAGTGAAGGTAGGCGAGCTCCAGGGCGAGGGGGAGCATTAAAAGCCCCCGTGTGCGTGTGCTGCATCACGGTGCAGCTTGCAGGGGCAGGTCTGGGTGGCCGCTGGTCCGAGGGCTACTTGTCTTGCACCCAGCTCACATTTGGTCTTTGATTCCTTAATCTGGTTTATCAGCATCTCTCCATCAAGTACCGGATTAGCTTCGGAGCATTAGACCCTCTTTAGATCCGGGTTACTTTGTAAGGTAAATAAAGCGTGCTCCCGAGTCAGAGGTGCATTAATAGCCCCTGGTGCTCTCCGCTAACTGCTTTTTCTAATCAAAATCTTTTATCCACTGCAATTTCCAAATCCCTTTTATTTTATACTGTCAGCTTTGTTCTTTTTAACATCATAGCCTTCAGCATCATCCCCATGCCGTTCTGTTTGAGATTTGTGGTCGCTCTCCCATGCCTGGGACAGGTTTTTTGTTTGCGATGGAAGCAGGCGCTTCTGCCAGATCAAGCCAACCAAAAGCATTTCATGTTTTCAGTGGTACAAATATATAAGAGGCTGCAGATTGCTTGACAATTCCCCCTTGAATAAAACCAGAAAGGAAAAAAAAATTGCAAAATTAAAAGATCACTGAAATTCTGGCCCTTTGCTGTACCTTCTTAGTTAACATTCCTAAGAGTGATGTGCAAACTGCATAATTTGTTTTGCTAAAATGTACCCAGCATGGAGCCAGCTGTGTAATCGTTGGCATTATTTATATTCAAAAGTGACATTACGATAGCTGGAAGAGCTTCGACTCCCAGCTCACCATTTCCAGCAAGGCTCTAAATTACTGATTTACATTCATTCTCTATTAACCTATTATGAGTTCCTCTGCCACTCTTGGCCCTCTTATGTTGACGTACTTCTAATTTTGCAAACTGAATAGCAACGTAGGGCGAAGATGCTGGGATTAATTGGTCTCCGGTGGGTGTCTGAGAGCCTCCCCTGCCCTGGATAGATGCCCTGTAGCATCTTTCATTTGCACCGTGCGTTAGGGGCTCATGTAGGTGACAAGGGCAGCAGCAGCGTCTCCATGGTCCTGGCAATGTCCCTTTCTGTCCTTCCTCATCCCCCAAATGTGCCCTTGGATATCCAGTGTATTTTAGGAGATAAGAGCCTCAGTGCTTGGGAGGAGGGAAGGACCTTCTGCACCTTCTGTGCTTGTGTGACTTGGTTCCCTTGTCCCTTCACTGGGGACATCTCATCTTCTGCAAAGTGTTTAGACTTTGGGTGCAGTAGGTAGTGCCTTGTGCTGCTCAGATGTTTTCTTCTACTCGAAAGCGCATTTTGGGTGTTAAATTATATCTAATACCCAATCCCTTTCAATGTTAAAATGCTGGATCTCATGCTGGCTAGCACCGTGGAAGTGGTGCTTTTGGGAAGTAGCTGGTGAGTACAGAAAGTTTGGGGACCGGATGGGTCTGAGTACAGGATTCTGCACGTTCCTCTGCTCTTAACACTGGAGTCAATCACATGTGTTATGGTATTGTGAAATTCTTTATGCAAAAGTTCTCTCAGTTCTAATAAAAACCTAGAAGACAACCAAAACCATTAGGGACGAGGCATCTGATAATCCGAATGACCTGAAATCCTGTTTACTGCTAATAGTGTCCTTAAATTTTGGGGCAGAAATGAGAGTTGTTTGGGGATTCATCCTGCGCAAGTTTTAGAACTTTTGTTTGTGGGAAGAAAACAAGACTGTTTGCAGAATTATCAGAAGATATGGTCATATGGAGGAAAAACTATGGGAAATGCTTTCATTAAAGTGAAGGTTGGGCTACTTTGAGTGGGCACAGCTGCAGTTATTGGCAGATATCATCTGTTCTATGGAGCACCTCTCGGGAATTATGTTTTATTCAGCATTCTGCAATCTGAGTGTATTGGAGGCAGCTCTGAGCTGAGGTTTCTGTGCCCCTGAGCGTGTGCGAGGGGGTTGCACGGGCCTGCTGAAGGAGATGGAGAAACGTTGGGCTGTGCAGAGGAGAACGTGTTTGCTGAGGGGCAGCGAGGTGTGAGAGAGGACTCGTTATCTGCTCCGTTAATGCTGCTCAATGTGCTGCCTCCGTGCTTTCCTGCAACTGCTAATGAGTCAAAACGGGAAAATGGACCGACGTGAGATCGGAGATGCTTCTGGAGGGGGCAAAAACAACACCGGAGCGATGCCTCGGAGCTGTCTGCCCTCTTGCCGATGTGCTCAGACCAAATTCCAGCTCCAAAATCCCAAAGCAGCCTGGGGAGCCCCCATCCCTCGTGAACTGGGACCAGTGTCGCTGCAATAAAGCTGATGGGTGAAGGAAACCACGTGAGCGTCAAACGCTGTTGTCACCAATCCAACAACGTGCAACGGAGACACAGGCCTGAAAGCACCAAAATGGTTAATCCACCCTATAGATGGTTGCGCTTTTGGATATGATAATAAGACCTGTTCTTCTATAAAATTAGCAACTGAATGAACATGGGTATTATATAAGTGAAACAGCTAACGCTGTATATGGCAACATGATGGATTAATACGTATTGAAGGCCTTGATTTGCTCTTATTTCTGTCCTGGTAGTTTATGAAAGCATATGAAAATTCTTCGAATGACTTCTTAATTTAGCTCCTAACCTGTCTAGTTTATCATCATTTTCTGTTCCATGAGCCTGAGGTGTTAAAGGATCCGTAATTCAATATTTCAGAAATTGTCAGTGGCTTCACTATATGAAATTTTAAATATTCTGAATATGTTTCTGACATTTAGGGGCTGTATTTATTCGTTCAAACGTAATGGATATTGAATAGACCCTATTATCATGTTGATATAGAAAATACAGTTGGGTAATTATGTGCGCCTGTGCTCGGTGTGAGTTTTGATCCCTTTTTGCCAGGAGAGGTGGTAGAAGTGAGCATCATCCCCTGTCCCCTTATGAAGGTGCAGGTCAGAACTGTCGGATTCCTGGTCCAGGTGCTCCTGGATGGAAGAGAGCTGCTTCCCTGGGGGTCAAGGCCTGGGCTGGATTTCCAGCCTCATGGGAGCCTTGGTATGAAATATCATCTCAATCATCTGAATTGGAGCGACTTGCAGAGACTGCAGCCTCTCCTTACGTGAGCATGGGATCCTTCCTCTAAAAGGTGCAACCTAATGGATGAGATGAGGAGTAGTGAGTGTTATCCCATCAGTTCCTGGCAGGTTTTTCAATTAAGTTATGGGATTTAGATGCTTAATTCATCCGATTTCGTTTGATAGTCTGATGGGTCAGTAGGAGAGGTAGGAATTGTGAAGGATGGATACCTCCTGGCCTAAAGCTGGTGGTGCCTTCACTTCATGGCCTTGGTGGTCACCCATAAGGATGACCAGGAGCTACCTGAGGGCTGGCACAGGCGCTGCTGTAAGAAACCTCCGTTTTGGGGCTTCTTCTTCTTGGAATTTGTGGTCAAGGGCAGCCGGAGGTGCCTCCTGTGTGGGACGAGTGCTTCGTTAGGGCCGTTAATGGGAAACGCTGGTGCTTCCCGACGCGGTAGGAGCAGAAGGGCTGTATCCCGCTGTGCTTTATCGCTCCGTGAATTAACACCTGCCTGGAAGAGCCGCGTTCCTCGATCCCGGCTCGTAGAAACCTCTCTACTATATCTTAATGCTGCCGTAGCAACGTATGAGCGAGCTAGAAATCTCCTGGTTATTAGAATAATGGAATTAAAGCAACTCTTGAGCGGGATGGGATTTGCTCGTTAAAGGCAGCATTGGTCTCCGCTCCTGCGGATCCGGCGCCGTTCCGGGAAAAGGGGCGTCCGTGGAGACAGACGCTCCATTGCCACGAGAGGTTTGTACCCACGTGGGAGCATTAAGAATGTTGTGTTGTGCTGCCGTGTGGGCACGTGAAAGTGTTCTTAGGCTTCTGAGTTTGAAGGTGAATCGTTAAAAAGGTAACGAACGCCAAGAAAATTAAATACTGGAGTTCCTTGTTTGAGGGGGGCAGGGAGAGCTGCATGTGCATCTGTTAGTTTGTGTAATGAGAAACAAAATAAAAGCTATGAAAAAGGGGATTTCTGGAAGGTTTAAATCAAGGACAAAAATAACAAGGACTTAACTATTAAAGTCTCATCTTTCTCATGTTGGCGGTGGTAAAGTGAGAGCTGGAATGAGGACCTGTGGTTCTGCTTTTGTTGCTCTTTATTTTAAGCTGTATTAATGCATCTGTTGTGCTTCTCGTTGGTGATTCCTAGTGTGTCTCCAGGGCATCCTCTCTGCTGTGATTTTTATAAATCGGAATAGTTTGTTACCACAACTGAAAAAGGTCCATAGGCTTTAATAAGAAAAGTTTAACAGTAACTGTGTTATGAAAATACCCTTTCAGTTCTGTTTCACAGTATCGTGCATTATGTTACAATGCAGGGGATGCAATTGGGAGAGTTTTTAGCATTCGCAGTGGTTACCAACAACACCTTGCCAGACCCACATAGTAGGACAAGCATCTAAAAACGGCTGCACTTGCATTTATTTTATTTTTTTCTTAACTTTTTAGTGTGATGATAAATCTTCTAGGCTTCCAGTAAAACTGCAGAGCCATCGATTGTTCTATTGATAATTGCAATTAAACTGCTATTACTTCCTGTGCGCCTTCTTCCGAAAAGACCTTTTGATGCCCTCCGTTCGTTCTGATTTACCAGACATGAGGAGTGACTTCCCGGTCTCTATAGACTTGCTTTTTCTCTCTATAAACTCCAATTTTAGTGAAAACATGTTCCCAAACTCCACCGCCCTGCAGGGAAAAGGGTGGTGGGGGTTAATTATTATTTATTTGCTGTTTTCTCCTTTTCCAAGCGCCTCGTGGAGATGGGGGCTCGCTGCTGTCCTCATTGTACATGCTGTGTGTATTTTCGGTGGCGTACACAGCGCATGCAATGTGGACGGGATGGGGCCGCCCGCGCCGGACGAGGACGTCGCAGCCAGCGCGGCCGCTCGTCAGCAAACCCGGCACCGCGGGCGGAATTCGCGGGTTTTCCACCAGAGCTTCCCAAGGAAACATAGAATGGTGGCTTAAACAGCACAGGGATCTTGTTTGGGCCCAACAGAGGTGATTCGTTCCTGGTGAGTATCTTCTAACGCCGCTGCTCTTGTTGGATTTTAGTGTCCCGGCTTTCTGGTTTTTTGGGGGCTATTTTTTGTGTACTTTCTTCTATTGTTTGGAGTTTAGGGGGAAAATTGGCCTTTTTCATAATCCTTGCTAAGTGTTACAGAAATCTTATATTCAACACTTTTTAAATCAAATGAGCAAAGCAAAATTGAATCTTGTTTAAACTTTATTGCATTTTGAACAAGTTATTTAATGGAAAGTGCTTTCATTGATGGTTTCTGTTTTGGGCAGCCCTAGTGGACTCCATTTATGTGTGTGTGTATATATATATATATATATTTTTTCTTCTGCTTGAGCTGCTCTTTGCATTAATCCAATTGTGGAAAAGGATTATAGCATCCCATTATAATTAAGGATGCAAAAGCAGCTTATGTTTTTAGGCCGCAGTTATTAAAGGAAGCAATGTCACCAGCCAGGCTGCTCCCGTCGTGCAGGTGCCGGGTTTGTCCCCGGTCCCGTGAGGGCAGGTGACACCACTCACGTTTTGCCATCCGTCCTTTACTTAATGTCAGGAGCTTTTTAATTACCTCCTTGGAATGAAATCAATGTAGTTGCTGGAGCTGCCTTTTTTATTTATTTAATTTTTTTTTTGATCCAGAGATTGAAACTTTCTTTGACCTTTGCTTTCTGCAAGTGTGAAGTGCTTCATTTCATTGCTGTCATTTTGAATTAAATGAAAGCTTCCTGTAAAGGAGAGGATGGTGAGAGACTCCTGTTCCCTGAGGAAGAGTTTAGATGACAAATTAGGGACCAGACTGACTCTTAAATTACGTTCTCCCCAATTTCATTCACTTACGTTGTGCTTTGCTTCCAAAACTTAAGCATCCTTCACCTGCCAGCGTAGTCTGTGGTCCTCAGACAACAAATTGGGTTGAGGGCAGAAGCAGCAGATAATTTAGCATTGCAGCTCCCCAAAACTTTATTAAAGGTATAAAAACAAATGCTCTACTAAACGTCAATTTATCAGCCTGGAAGCTGCTGAGCTCCCAATCCTGCCGTGCTCTTCAGAGAGCTCCAGCCCTGGGTTTTGGGGGCCACATTTTGCCTCTTGGGGACCCGGTGGCAGAACCCCGGCTGCTCATCCTGGTTGTGCAAGGTTTGCATAACCACAACATGACATTTGCTCAAATGCTTTCTTGCGTACCTTTAAAATATTCATAATACTGTAACTTTTGGAATGATATATCTTTTTTTTTTGTGCATTACTTGGAAGTGGCATGGGCATGTTCCAAAAACTGCGAGGATGAATTCGCAGCTACTGCGGGGCATGCAATACTGCTAAAAGCAGTGACACTGAGAGCTGCTTGTTGAAAAAGGACGTAACACAAATAATTTAAATATTTTTCCTGTGTTTGAATATATTTGTGGTGTCTGATTGAGCTGGTTAGCAAAATAAAGACAGATGGCAAGGAATTCATTCCAGCACGTTTTCACTGCGGTTGAGCTGGTCTGACTTCTTGCAGCACTTGCTTAAATGATCCCACTGTGAAAACTTCTCGGGCTTGCACCCTGTTTGGGGAGGTCAGTAGTAGTGTGGATATATGAGGAATTGATCTTTAGATGCATAATAAAAATGAAAAAATGGAGAGTGGAACTGCTTATAATTAACCTGTGTATTCAGAGATGCAGAGAGTGAGAATTTAACACCTTTGACACTGAAGTCAATACCAAAATTT
>NW_010580570.1:7559-25577 GCF_000705375.1 Tinamus guttatus | reverse complement strand
CAGGCAGAGGGTCTCACTAGCCCCTTCTGCTCCTCTTTGGGGAGGTGGCACAATGCTGGCTATGGGGACAAAGAGACAATGTCCCTGTAGGACATTGCTCCGTGCATCTCTAGGAGGCTGTAGCACCCGTGGGGTCCAAGCCCCATGCGATGGTGGTGGGAGAACAGTCTTTGCTCCGCGATGGGACGGTGCTGAGGAAGCTCCAGCCGAGGCGGCTGCAAAAACCTGGTGCTTCTCACTGTAGCAAAGCACTAATTATTCATCCTAACGAGGTTGCCTTGCAGCAGGGCTAATGAGCTCCAAGCAGGGGCAGGTTGAAGAGCCGTGTAGCTGTCTGCAGCACATGGAAAGCTTGGAATAAACATGGAGCAAGGGGATGTAGAGGCGCCCGCGCCACGAGCAGCTGGGCCCTGGGTGACCCACAGCTGCCACCAGCTCTTGGCCTCTCCGCCGAGCTCAGGACAACGTGTTGTCTTTTCTATTTTTCTATTTTCTTTTCTTTTCCCTGCTTCCTCCTGCTGCATAGCACTCTGTTCCTATGGTTTCTCACTCTGCACGTGCACCTCTTCTTCATTTAACGTAGCAGAATGATGCTGTTTTGATATTTGGGTGTTCAGGATAATACAATTTTTTAAACTCTGAATTAATGCTACATCCGTTAATGGAAACAATTTTTTTTCTGACACGTGCTAGATAGAGAGAAAAAAACATTGGTAGCAAAGCATTTAAATAGTGAGGTTAAGGTGCTGCATGCTGAGGATGTGCCGGCGATGGTGAGAGGACCAGAGGTACCAGAGGAATGGCAGGAAGGAACTGGAAATTAGAGAGGGGAGGGAAACGTGAGGGCCTGTGCCACAAGCACAAGTGTGTGGAGGGGGTAAAAGGGAATATATTGAAATCTGGAGACCAAAGATGAGGGCCAGGACTGCAGAGAGCCAAAGGGAGAAGCATGTGCAGGATCCCGCTGGGACTACGGGAGAGAGGAGCGACGTGACTGGGGTTTCCCTTCCAGCGAGGATCCCGGGAAAGCCCAGCCGCATCCCACGGAGAAGGGGCTGTCCTTAACACCGGCCTGGCTTCCCACCCTGGATGTCCATTCCCGGAGCGAAGCCTCCATGGATACAGGTAGGGGAAGGTCTCTGCTTTCCCTTGCGCTTGCAGGGGAGCAGCTGCCTTGGGATAGGGAGTCAGTTTGTGCCCCCTAAAATATTTTGGAGGAAAGACTGGCATTCTTGGCACTCGGGAGGTCTTCTCCATGCTGTCCTGCTGAGCCCAGTGTGCTGGACAAGGGCTCTCTTGGAGATGTGTTTTATTTATTTATGTTTGTTTGTGCTTGGGAGGGAGTCTCTGCTTCTTCCTTAGACCAGGAGTTACTTTCCCACCTGCTTTTCCTAGTTCTTCAACTGCTCCCTGCAGGATCTTGGTGCTTGTGCAAAGCTGCTTGGAGAAGCCCAGGCTTTGCCACGTGGCCATCAAAGGGAGAGATGGCTCCTTCCTCTGCCACGTCTGCAACTTGCTCCTTGCACGGGGCAGGGCATGTACAAAGTGGGGTGGAGAGCCTCAGTTTTGGGTCAGTTTTGGCCACAGGAAGGTTAGGTACAGGATACAGACTGCCAATTCATTCTTATAACATTCTTATATTGGGACTGATTGAAGCTTTTTCTTCAGATTCCGGTGGATGGATGTTCTCAGGCATGTTACTCCTCATATCGCTGCAGCTCTGAACTGGAGCAGACAAAAGAGTATTTTTGTAGGCATTTCCACAAAAATACTGCTCTGTGTCTGGACCAGATCTATGTAACAGTTGCTAGGAGCCAAAAATGAGCGCAGCACTTCAGAATCTGCCTCGAGGTGTTGGGAACTGATTTTTATTTAGACAGGAAGACTTTTGTTTTCTTCCCCCTGCCCCAGCTCTCTTTGCCAACCTGGACTGAAACTAGAACAGTGAAAGTCACCTCACTGCTACCAGAAACTCTGCTTTTTAATACTTTTGGCGTAGCAACATAGACCTGAGGTTTGTGTGTGTCAGATAACAGCCAAGTTACTGAGGAAAAAGAGATATATATATATATATATATATATATTTTTTTTCCTTTAGTAAAGCTAAGCTGCTAATTTGCAGAGCCGCTTCCATTTTCCTGAGTGTTTTTTGCTGCCCGTTGCCTGCCCGAGTGCTGGATTTGGCTGGGTTTTCCCCTCCTGCTCCCACCTGAAGGATCCGGTTGTCATGTGCTTGATCCTTGTGCCTGATCCATAACGGTCGGAATGCGGAGCCTGATGGTTTGGGCTCATCCCTTATCTCTGTAATAACCACTCGCTTTCCTTCTGCCTGCCAGAACATGTCACTTTTATAATAAATGATTTAATTATCCATGTAATTTTTTTTTCTCTCCTGAGCTGTAAGAAGGCTCATTATACTTCATATTCCTTTTGGAAAAGAAATGTTGCTTTCCTGGGAAATTGTAGTCTTTACAGCAGGAAAACACACACTGAAGTGGGGAGAGAAAGGAAAAAAGAAGAAGAATCAGGATTTTCCCCATAGCTATAATGTTCTGTGTTTTCCAGGGAGGATGGACCATGCAGTGCAGCTGTGTCTGGGGGAATTGGACTCTGGAGGGAGGACCCTTGTCCAGAGGTGGAACTGGACAAAGATTAGGGCCATGTGGGAGATTTTGTGGATGGGGTGACAGCTTGACCTGTGATGTTGCAGTCAGGAACTCGGGCGTCTTAACTAATGCCAGCAGGGACCAAGTCAGTGAGAAGATGCCCTTGCACATGGCAATGCAGGCAGGAATGGAGCCTGGGTATCTGAATTGCTCTGTGGAGCCCCTTGTCTCCCTTCAACACCAGGACTATGTGCTTGTGCCTGTCCCCTCCTCCCGTTTGGATGTGGCCAAAAACATTTTGGACTCTGAAGGGAGAGGAGATCATGGTTGCATGGAGGTAGGAAAGGAGATCTCCCTTTTTTTCTGACCTGCTCCCTCTGGAGCAGAAAGGAAGGCAAGTTAAACCTTCCTAGCAGGGCCTTGCGAGAGCCGAGAAGGAGATTCAGATGTTTTAGGCACAAGGGGAAATTGCGAATATAGGGTGAGAATCAGTAAATCATTTGGTGGCCCGAACAATTAGGACACCAATGAGAAGTGATGGTGACTGTGACCAGCGGGCGTTCCACAGCGGTGGGACACGTCTCCATCCATCCATCGTGCAGGAGGTGCTGCTGCTCCCCTCTCCCCTTCGGCACGTTCATGCTCATCTGATGCAGCCCATGGAAACGTGCATGAAAATGCTAACGGATGGTGTAAAGCTAGTTAAAAGGTGTTAGTTTTAGAGGCTCGAGTGTCTCATTTTTAATTAATGCAGATTCTTGCAACACCACCTCACTTAATTCAGTGGAAAACTAAATAATTGTAGTTTAATAACTCCATGATTGCAGCTGTTACAGAGAGTAATAGGTTTCAAAGAATGTTCTTTGGAGGCTGGATATAAATCCTGCCTTTTCCGCTTCATACGCAGCGGGGGCAGAGCTGGGAATCTGTCAGTATTTTGGGTGCCTCATTGGGCCAGGAGGACGTTGTGCTGGGACTGTCCCTCCAGCTTCGTGGCAGGGGTGACTTCTGCAGCTGCAGTTTTTTTTTTGCATAGTCTTCACTTAAAACTTTTTGGCCGCAGGTCCAGCATCCTTGGCAGGGTTACAGCAGTAGTACAGCAAGTTCAGCATCCAGCATCCAAAGACACATCAGTATTCATTTTTCCTTTTGCGCTACGCCGGGAACACAGCCTTCCATTCCAGTAAGGAAGAAAAAGCACCGCTAATTGAGTCAGACCTTGCATGAGCTCCAGCTTCGCCGAACGTGGGGAGTTTGCAAGCAGAAGCTCGGTCTTAAAAAGTAAAATATAATCCCCAAGGCCTGTGTAAATGTCAGAAGGATTTTTGCTTTTAACAAAGATGGAAATGTGTTTTTCAGAGTTTTTGAGATGGATGTTGAGAAGCTGGTGTGCAGGTCAAGTGTCGGGGTGCATATGAGTAAGAGAAGCAGCCCGGCCAGGCCAGTTCTTGAGGGCTGCAGCGCTGTTTTAGCTCTGTTGCTTTGCACATATGAGCAGGGTAAACTTTTTTGCCCGAGAGGAGTGTGGATAAAGCAAAATGCACAAGATCCTGAGTTTGTGTTGTCACTGAGCCCACCAGGAGCAAGGGGAAGTGCCTGGCACAGTGTTAGAAGAACCTGCTGCAGTGGTCGCGAGGGCCTTTCCCTATCTTTGGTCCATGGCATTTGCCATGTTGGGCTGCCTGGTGGCACCTCCTGCTGTGATATATGGATAGAAGTAAAACCACCTGATTCCGTGACATTCAGATGTGCTCCAGTATCGTAGTTTGGATTGAAATCCTTTACCAGCCTTCCAGTTGAGCAGAATTACGTCGGTGGGAACTGTATAAGCTCAGAGCTGTGGTAGCTCTAATCTCGTTAGGTAGAAGGCTGCATGCTGATACTTTCATTTCAACTTTCAGTTGATTTTTTTTTTTTTAATTATCTCTGAAGATGGATTATTTTTAGCTTCTCAATTTTGGCCACCAGGTAGCACAAGCTACCCCACAGTACACAGCACACCTTCAGTCTGAATGTGCTTTGGGTTGTCTTTTAGGTCTGATGCTATGGTTATCTGCACAGGAAAACTCCCACTTGACCTGTGGGGAGGAAAAAAGAACAAATCAATAAATCCAGGGAGGGTTTTGCAATGTAGCGCTGATATCAAATATGATTTATTAAGTCTGTAATAGCAAAAATATATTACATACTCTTGCCTCGGGGGGGAATGTAACGGCTGAATGGTTAAACACAATTTGGTTTAAATGTTTTGTGTTTGGACTCCAACTATAGATAAAAGATGATACTGAATTTGATTTTGGATTGAATTATCAAGCTGCAGTTTTTGTGTGTTTGAATCCAAATATATACACACATATTGTGTGTATTTGTGTATATGCATATATATATGTAAATGCATGCCAGTTTATTTAAATGTGAGATATACACACACACAGACACACATATGTGTATATGAAGAGACACACATGTACATATATATGTGGGATAAAAATATAAGTGGATGCTCCAGGGTTTCCTTGAGGCATCTCCCTCGATGGTGCTTAAGAGGAAGACCTGCTCTCCTGCATATTCCCTTTGTGAGGTTCCTTGGCCTTCATCCAGACACCTGCATTTGCAAGGATGGCCCTTCATGGTGGCGGAAAGAGCTGCTATTACTTCATTACCTCCCACCTGTGGGGACTGCCTCGTCTTGCAACATGGGAATGGTTTGCATGCCCAGGCACACAAACCTGCCTCCTGGTCGGTGTGACCAGCCCTTCTGCCCCGTGGAGCTCCGGGGCTTTGGTCCTGATCCTCGCGACGGAGCCCGTTTAGCAAAGACAAACCCATCCAGCATCGCGTTTCTGCACTGCTGGTTTTTGGGTTTTTGAAGGATTTCTAGGAGGAACCGCTGCGGCGTCGCCGTGCAGAGCTGCCAAACTGGCCAATCTCTGCTGTCGCGAGAGCTGCAATCCATGATACCCAGGACACACATCCGTTTAGATGGGGACGAGCTTGCAGCATCTGCAAAGCTGCATTGGAGGAGCCTGGTGAACGCAAGTGCTTTTATTCCACGTCCCTCCTCCCCAGGCGATGGCCCTGTGGCCGCAGGGCAGAGCTCCACAGCACGGCGGGATGCGGCACGGCAAAAACCTGGAAGCGGTTCCTGGAAACACCCTGCACTTCCCTCCTCTTGCGGAAACACCGAAACCCACTTTGAGTTCCCTAAAGATGGGAAACAAATGAGTGAGGCCAAACGCATGCATACAAGAGAAAGGAGGGAACAGGGCTGTGTTTTCAAACTGCCATGGGATTTTTATTTTGTTTTGTTTTTCCCAAATTCTGGGGCGCTGCCGAGTTTTAAGGATATCTTCAAAGAACAGCAGTGTGCCTTTCCAGAGATAAATGCTGCTTTTAGATTCCTTTGGAAGAAAGGCCGAACAGCAAATCTGCAGGGCAATAACAGCTTGTTTTCTCTGCCGTTCTCCTGCCTGCTCCTTTTATCATGAGCCTTTTTTTCTCTCTTTCTCTCTCCTCCCTCTTCAATTGCTCTTTCCATGCTGCAGGGATGGTACCGGAGCAGTCAATGAAGTGTAGAGAAAGAAGCCCAATTTTTGGGGTTGTTATCACTTTACACCCTACCGTTACTTGACAGCCTGCACTCTCCGAAACACTGAAAAGCGTGGCCATTGCATTTTCTTATCTGTTTTTCCTGAAATGCAACTTTGTGCCTGTAAATTTTGTCAGTGCAAAGTATGTTTAGGCCGTGGGGTGAAGAACTGTGTCTTCTCTGTCTTACTTATTGCCCAGTGTAGTACCAGGTCTCAGTAAATAACCTATTCCTCCCATTAGTTAAATGAGCTTTGGAGGAACCGTGATTCTGCTAAGGTTGGTGGGAAACCGAAGGGCTACATAAATATTGCTGGGGAAAGGGTAATGATTTGAAGATGCTGGTAATAAGAAGAAATAAAGCAGGCATCAGCATTATGTACTGACTACTGCTTGGCATCAAATGAGCAAGAGAACTTTCTAAATCCAGCTGCATCCAGAGCAGGATGTCCCCTTGGGACACAGTGCGGCTCCCACCGCCAAAAGATCCAGCAGGTTGAACAGCAAGTCCTAGGGATTTCTGGATTTTTGTTTTCCCCCCAATGGAGATTGTTGTAGCTCTCAATTTATGTTCAGTTTCCCCCCCAATTTTTTTTTCTTTTTTATTCCCCTCACCCCTTTCATGTTTTTCCATAGTTCATATTATCAAGGTAGATCGAGGACTGGTTTTAATGTCAAGCCTGTGAGTTCTCTTCTGCCAGCTGCAAGTAACCTGGGGGCATTGCCCACATTCCTGGTTTTTTCCTGTTCCTCTTCTGCATCTGGATAATTAACTGGGAAATCAAGGCCTGATCTTGTCATCTGCTGGGAGGCCCTGAGCATCACTGCAGCCAAAGCTGCCTGTGGTCCCAGCTGGATTCAATATCCAAGAAATGCTTCAGAAATCCCTGGAAAAAGGGATTTTTTTTTTCTTGTAGGATGATTTGATCTAGTAACTTGTGATGTCTTTTCTGATGCTGCTATCTCCCTTGATGATCTAAAAGAGCAAACGAGCAGTGCGTTATCAAAAGTGGCAGAGTATGGAAAATTGGACAGCTCTTTAGATGCCAGAGAAGTTCAAAGGTATCTAGAGAAGTTTCAAATGCACTCGAACTACTCTGATAGACTTTCTGAGGCAGAATAAGCTAATGAAATTAGGGCTTGGAAGCCAAGACAAATAAATCAGACCGGAGAGGGAGAGGAAGGCTCGGGAGCCCTGGGAGACATAGGGGCAATAACAAATGGATGCGGCTGCGTGACGGGATGAGGCTCGGGCTCGGGGAGCAGCTGAGGAGAAGCCAAGGGAGGAGATGGGATTGGGAGGGCAGGAGAGGGGCCGGCTCCGGCCTTTGGGCTGCGAGGGGAGAGGCAAAGCCCGGGCGGCCTCGTAGATCCCTCGGGATGTGGTGCTGAAGCCGAGGAAGGGGCGAGCGCCGGGAGCCGGGATTTGCGGTTTCCATGGATACCTGAGGCCGCACGTACGTGGAAAATGGATGGGGCTCAATGTGAGGAGCTGCCGTGGCTTCGCTCCCTCTTCCTGCAGCGTTGGAAAGGTTTATGAAATGCTAGGGAGTGCTTATCCCGTAGCTTCTGCCCGTAACCACCCCAGAGATTAAGGATTGTGGTTGGAAGCAAAATTCCCAAAGAGACAGAGGGTCACTGAGCTGAAATGAAAAAATAGGTTTTCCAGGCACATGCAAGCAAAAAATTGATGAGGTACCATCACCTGGGGCCTTGAAATAGTCTATATTTTACCTCCTGGTGACAGGTGAATCCCTCTTTTCCCCAAGCCATCATTATCCTGTGGATATGGACTTTTCTGGGGGTGAATTGCTGTGAAATTAGCTACTGAAAGCCAGTGGGTGAGAGATGGTGATCCCTGTTGGGAGATGCCTGATGGCCTTTGGCAGGCGGGAAGTGTGAAGGGGAGGTTGCAGCAGGGCTTCGAACGTGTTCGTGGGTATGGTGGGATTCGTTTGGATCGCAGAGATTCCTGCGGTGGCTGGGAAAACGCTGCTGTAGTGGTAAGGAGGGGAAATAAAAAAGCGGGCAGGAATAGGTAAAATAAACAAGTTTTTCATCCCGTAGGAGCATGTTTGTCCCCAGCGGTGGCCCTGCAGGGACCCCGGGTGGCTCCCTGGCCCAGGTGATGCAGTCGAGGTGGTGGTTGAAGGTGGTGACACCATCGGATGTGCGGAGCCGTGTGCCCAACAGGCGTTGGGAACCACCATGGTGTGGCTCTGTTCCTGGGACATAGAGAAGGTTTCCTCGAAAGAGGATGTGTGCCCCGTGAGGCTTTCACTAATCCCTGCTTAGAATTTGTGGGATATTTGGGATCTTGCACTGGCCACTCTGCTGCCAATGTTGACACCAGCCAAATCTGTGAGATTCCGGTGTCTTAAGATGTTCAGTTGTCACTGGCTGCTGCAAAGCTTGGGGCAGGTTGTCCTGAGGGCAAATAAACGATTCCTTCCTTCTCCCAGCCTGAGGGAAAAAGTGCTGGAAGTAGCAATATCTGGTATCTGCGGCTCGTGGGCGTCTTTGCATGTGAAGATTTCCATATCATGCAAACTAATGTTAACGTTGATGAAAGCTCCTAATTTACTGCTACATCCCGAAATTGTATGTCAAACAGAAAAACAAATTGCACAACCCTCCCGTATACAATCCCCATTCCTCCCTTTCCTAAAAAGCAATCTGTTCAGCGGTGCTTCCCACTGGGGCAGAGAAGCTGTCAGTCTTCAGGACACAAAACTCCTTTTTGTTACCATTCAATTCAGTAAGCTGAGTTCTGTAAATTTATTGTCTCCATGTATAACACTGAGATTGCTTTGTATTTTAATAACATAAACTATAATTTTGTTTAGTGATTCGAAGTCAAACTGTGGAACTGCTTTTAGGTGTGTGTTTTTTGTTGTAGCTGTTTGATTGTTTTTTGTATTTTTATTTTTTCCGCTCCCTCAAATTTTCTGAATTATTAATTTGCCACTTTGTGCTTGTGGCTGGAACCTGACCCTTCTGGGAAGGAAAGGAAACATTTCATTTACTCGATGACAGGTTATTCTGGGGTACCTTTGCCATGTAGCAGAATGCATTTCTGATCCTGGCTATGGAGCATTTTGGGATAAGATAGCACAGGGTTATTTGTCCTCCTACAGACCAGCTTCAGGGTGAGATGTTGAGTGCAAACCATCATTTGGGCCAGCCCTGTTTACATGTTGGGTCAACGTGATGGGATGGGTGGAAGAACCCATGGAAGCAGCACGAGCTCTTCAGCTGCTGTCTCCTCAGGAGATGCTGCTGGTGCTTGAAGCTTGTCCTGCTGATACTGCAATGGTGTCATGTTTGCATGGCTAGGAACAAAGCCTAGGAACCCAGAAGAATAAGAAATCTTTTGTGAAGTTTTTGTTAATATTTCTAATGTTTTGTAGAATTCTTAGGGGAAGGGATAGGGGTTTGCTCTTTTATGTTAATTTTTAGAGGCAAAATAAATTCAATACCTACGTTAAGTTAAGGACCACCAAAGAACAAAATAAAATCCATCACTAATTAAATAGTGAAGCACGTTTTGTTTAAAACTGTCACAATTTTTGACAAGCTGAGAGGAAACTCGTTTAAAGGAAATGTCATTTTTGTGGCTGAATTTTGATTAGCTTGTGTGAAATGTTGAAAGTTACTTTCTCCTGTTCTCCTGGTGTGGTATTAGACATTCTTTAGCAGAGGGAGATGTCTTGGGAGATGTGTGGCTCTAGTCTTGATGACAGTTTTGTAATTAGTTTTCCTGAGGTTAAGGCAGTTCTCCAACCCTTTTGTTCTTGCATCTCGCTTGATGCCATTTGTTTCACAGGATGTTGAAAGGTTGGAAGGGACTTTTGGAGACCATCTCAGCCAGCCCCACAAGTTGCCCAGAATCTTGTCCAGGTGGGTTTTGAAGACCTCCAGAGAAGGAGGTTCCACAAGCGCTCTGGGCAGCCTGTTCCAGTGCTCTGTCATCCTCATGGTCAAGAATTTTTTTTTTCCTTATGTTCAGACAGAACTTCCTGTGCTTCAGTTGGTGGCTCTTGTTTCTTGTCCTGGCCACCACTAAAAAGTCTGGTCCCCTCTTCTTGTCAACCTTCCCTTAATGTATTTACACACATTGATAAAATCATCTCTTGGCCTTCTCTAGGGTAACAGGCTCAGCTCTCTCGGCCTCTCCTCACAGCAGAGATGCTCCAGCCCACTAATCATGTTGGTAGCTCTGTGCTGGACTCTCATCCAGTAGCTCTATGTCCCTCTTGTCCTGGGGAGCGCAGAACTGCACCCAATGCTCCAAGTGTGGCCTCACCAGAGCTGAGTAGAGGGGCAGGATCCCCTCCCTCGACCTCCTGGCAATGCTCCTCCTCATGCAACCAGGATCCCATTGGCCTTGGCCGCAGGAGCACGTTGCTGCCTCATGGTCAGCTTCTTCTCCAGGTCCTTCTCTGCAGAGCTGCTCTCCAGCAGGTCACCCCAGCCTGTCCTGGTGCAGGGGCTTATTCCTCTGCGGGTGCAGGACTCTGTACTCGCCTTTCTTGAACGCCATGAGGTTCCCTTTGTCCATCTCTCCAGCCTGTCCAGGTCCCTCTGAATGACAGCACAGCCCTCGGGTCCATGTGCCAGGTCTGTATCATCAGCAAGCCTGCTGAGGGTGCCCTGTCCCTTCAGCCAGGTCATTGGTGAATAAACTGAGCAGGATTGGAGCCAATACTGATGCCTGAGGGACATCGCTAGCTACAGGCCTCCAGCTAGGCCCTCCATCACTGTTCTACTCATCTAACTACACTGCCTGAGCTCGCCTACCAGGGAGATGTTATGTGAGATGGTGTCAGAAGCCTTGCTGAAGTCAAGGCCTCGCCAGCTCCTTACAGGCTCCCTATAATGTGTGGAGGTCTTCTCTGTAGCTCATGCTCTGAAGTGGCCTGGGTTTAGGGAAGCTATAGGATGGCCTGTTGCTCATAGATAAAGCCCAAGGTGATCAGGCACTTGTGTTGAATGCATAACTAGTGTCTGCATGGTGACTCATAGCTGCTCTGAAAGAAAGAGCATTTCTATTTACTTGTCTCCCAATGTTGTAAATAACGTTGAAGTTGAAGGAAAATTTGTCCAGAGAGATCTAGAACCGGTGTTAGATTGCTCTTCTTGTTGCACTTCATGTACTTTATGGGGCCATGATTTCAAAGAAAATGAACTTTTTGTCCCTCCTGCAAACTTAGTGAAGTGTAGGAAAGGACACAGGGCAAGATTGAAGGACTATCCAGCCCTTGACAGAGCCAGCTTTCCTTTAGCTGCTTCCCCTGCAGGCCTCAGAACTGTCTGCTAGCCTTAAGAACTACTAATTTATTTCAACAGGAAGGTAGCTAACTATATTTCCTCATATGCCACCTTGCCTTGTTCTAGGAAGTGGAGTTAGCAGATTTGGGGCCTTTTCTGTTTAATTTACATTCCTTGATGTCTCTCTCATTGGTTTCTCCATCATTTTCTCTCTTTTGCCCCCTTCTGCTGGAATCTGAGCCCTGGCATATGCTTCTCCTGAGGGTGGCAAAATCTGCCACGTGTTTGAAATACAGGCTCAAGAGGGAGAAGGTGACTTGAAAAAGAAGTGAAGTTAGTGCCACCTAATGATAGGTAGCCCTTAACAGTGGAGTATATTGCTTATCTTATTTTTCTGCTTTCTTCCTTTCGCTTGTCCTTTCCTTCTCTTTTGTCTCTGGCATATTTGCAGGTGTCCATAGATTTTTGCTGTGGATCAGAGCATGTTTTTAATCTGGCATATATAATCTTAGAAATGTTCAAGTGCATTACTCAATTCCAGAGTTACTTTGTGTGAAAGCCAGGTGGCTGTGCATAATTCTCTTGTTTTTAAAAATATTATCTTGCCATAAATATGTATAGCAGCTGCACAGAATTTCACTTGCTGAACTCCCCGAGATAAGAAGGGATCTTCCTAGGTGTGCAAACTCCTGCTATCAATTTGTGTAGCACGGCAAAAATTGTATTTTCCTGATATTTGCTGCTCTTGTAGCTACCTAATAACTTTGAGTTTGAAACAATGCAGGGAAAACAACTGCATTTTTCTCTATCCTAGGGATGTCCCCTCTTTTCAAAGTAAGAAAAAGCATTAATATATTGTGGCAGATGTTTTAGTGGAAATTTTATGCCCAAAAGAGCAATTGGAGTCTTGTATTCTCAGGCTAGAAGATCTTGCCAGGGCACAGTTGTTTCTTCTGGATCACTACACATTTGCCTGGTATAAATACTAGTAAATATTTACTTGGTAAGTATTAAGATGCATCCTCCTGGGAGGTAAACAAATTAGTTTGTCTTGCTCTGCTACTGAAGCTGTTTTGAAGAAGTTTGCACTTTGTAATACCCTTTCCTTTTTGCTTATTCTGATTTTATGCAGCAGAATAAAGCTGTATGTGTTCCTCTTTGGGAACAGCTATGGCAAATGGGGGCCTGGGATTGGTGTGGAGGCTGAGGAGGGGAGAATATTGAATATATAGAGCCCTGGCATGTAAACAAAAGGCATTTGTGGGTGATGCTGGAGATGCCCTTCCAGATCAGCACCTTAAAATTGGCTGAGAAAACCTGCAGCAATGTCAGAGCACTGAGTGCATGTTAGGGTTGTGTCTGTACAGATCTCTAATGAGGCTTAGAGCAGTGCAGAAGGGCTCAGGTGCATTAAAATTGGCTGTAAATGCAGCAGGCAAACCCAGTGGGGACTCGTGCCACCAGCATCCTATTGACTGCCCACCATGGGGTGCCAAGAGCAGGGACTTGGCTGCGTGGAGCGAGAAAAGCTGCTGTGTTTTAGGTCTATTGACACCAGTGCAAACGTGCAGATGTGAAATCTGCCTCGTGGTAGCCCTAGAAAACCTGGCGTAGCAACCCCAAGAATTTCGTTGATGTGAGAAAGGGAAGTTTTTATAGGCTGAATGCTTCGGAAATGTGAATAGAAGTGGGTCTGAAGAGGAAAGGGTGGAGAGATGCAACTGGTGAGGAGAGACTGAGGGGATGGGGTTTGTTTATTCTTAACGGGTCCCCCAAGACTTTGCAATATATAAAACACCTTTGTGAAGAGAATTTTGATGAATTATCTGCTCTGCTGCAGGGGGAAAAAAAAAGGAAAAAAAAAAAGAAAAAAAAAAGCAGCAAATAGTGAATTTGCCTTGGGAAACATTTTTGAGTTACAGGGACTGTGAAGTGCTAGAGCCTGCTACTCAGCGAAGGTGTGAAATGGGCTTCGCTGGTTCATTTACTGCAAGTTGGAAATGAGCTGGATCATTTCTGGTAAATGAAACATTACGTGTGCTTTTCATCCCACCCCAAACCAGGGGGAAGGAGGAGAAAGGCACCTGAAGTCCCTGGCAACCTTTTGGCCTCTCTTCATCTTCATGTGTGTGTGCTTCAATGAGGGACAGATGCCTGAAGAGTTGCTGGAGGCTTCAATAACACTGTGGAAGGTATCATGTTCTTGCCTCTCTCTGTGAAGGCATCCAAAAATACTAGAACCGCAACAAAAAAGTGTGACAGTGTTAAATCTCATGGAGAATGTATATACCAAAAGGACCAGATAGCTGAAGCCTTATTAAAGATGCTCTACAAGAGGAAATGATCACAACAACGAAAGTTAAGAGTTGGTTTGCCACTGTAAAACCTTCAAACAGAAAAAGCAATTAAAACTGCTTGGTATTTGAAAGAGAACTCTATCAGAATAGAGCATTTCCTATATGCTGTGAGAAAGATTTTACTTTGGGACTTGGTGTTAAAACAGACTTTTGGATAACAAATGTAAAATTAGCTAAGTATATTGCACTAGTGGGTAAAAAGCTGCACTAAGAGATAACTGATTATTTGTAAGTTTTATAAGATTCTGGGAATGAACCACTGCTGGAAGAATAAATAGCTCTGGTAAGTTGTGTTGGTAAAGGAACTTACAGAGATGGTAACTCACAAGCTTAATTGAAACATTTAAATATGTTTCAGGATTGTGTTTTCTCCATTTCATTAAAAATAGGCCTGCTTTTCATACTTTAACTCTTTCTGATGGACTAATTGGAGTAAAAGCAAGGCTAAAAGTGGATGTGGTGATGGTGCATTTCCTCGCTCCTCCTTTAATAGTGTTCAGGTTAATTCCTCTTTGGTATTTAGCTGTACACATGCTGCCTCAGGCTGGGGCTAACTTAAGCAAAGCAGTAACAGGCGTGAATGCAGTCTACCATACATAGTCCCTTTTTAAAGCCTGAAGGTAAATTAAATAATAGCAAGGTCTATTTTAGAGAAAGGACATTTAAGTTTTTATTTCATCTAGAATACTCCTTTCAAGATCACTTTCCCCTGCTAGGCTTGTTTTATATTTGATTAATTTTAGGAGATGGATTTTTGACATTTAAAGTACGTGTAATAGAAAGAGAATAATGGCATAGTTGGGATTGCAGAAAAATATTTGCCCTTGAAAATGGTAATGTATTGTTAAATACAGGTTGCATCATATCTGGGCATAATAAAATAGAAATGGAAATGTGAATGATTGTGTTGGGGATAGATAGTCTTGGAGTGTGACAGAGTGACAAAGAAGGGACCTTGGCACTGCTAGCGACACGCGGCAAATCACTGCTGCAAATGGATTTGTAGCGCAGGCTTATTGTATTTCCTAACGTGGTGATCTATATTCTCCTTAAGCAAGCCCGACTTCCCAAAGAAGATCCCAAATACCTGGATTAAATCTAACCGGTGCAGCTGTCAGTTTGGACACGGGTGACGCTCCAGGCCTTGGGATGCGGCAGCTCCCTGGTGCAAGGTTTGTTGGAGGAGGAAATAAGGGGTCCTTAGCAGGGGGTAGATATCTTTGATACCCAGTTTTCTAGTAACGAATAAAATGCTGAGGCTGGAAGGCTTCACAAGGAGCCCTCTAGGGCCGTTAGCACTGGTTGCAGGTGGGTTTTTTTTCCCAGGTTGTTGGGCTTTTTGGTTTTGAAGTCGTCATTGGTGTCTCTGGGAAGATTCTTAAGGGGTTTTAGTTGCTCCCCAGCTTGGGCTGGTGTCAGCAGCTAACCCTGGGTTTTATTTTGAGTGGAAGGAGAGTGCAGGAGCTCTTTGTTAACAATCTTTGGTCAAACTGGACGAATTCTGGGCTGGTTGCCTTCTACCTAATATATCTGCTCGGTCCACTTGCCCGCTCTAGTGCTGTCCCCATCTTTCCTCGTGCTGGGGTCTGTGAGCTCATGGAATTTGCTCTGCCCATCTGTACTGTTAGATCCCTGCTCTTAGCAGAGACATCCTCAGGGCACATAAAAATAAAGCTGTGGAGCAGTTTAGCAGTTTATACTGTGCCTCTGGCATGCTTAGGGCTGCAGGGAATGCAGCGTGGTTAGGGAGAACATGGCCCATTTGTCTTGCTGGAGGCTTCTGCTCCTGCTTGCAGATATGTTGTTGCTCAGAGTTTTATCCTTGCAGGCTGGGGAAGCTGCTCGTGCCTGGGTTACACAGCTCAGCCCTTGACCAGCTCTTGTGCACATGATCCAAAACCAGGAGAACTTTTTCTCTCTGTCCTCCAGGAATCTCCATCTCCACCTCCATTTGTGGTGGGACTAGGGATTACTCAGGCCTATGGATGATACAGCCCAGTTGGGCCCATTTCTTTCTCAGGTGTAGCAGTTAGTTGCCTCTGCATCTGTGCTCCCTGCCTGCCTCTCTCTGAATGTGAAAACTCTATTTTTTCCTCAAATTCTGGTGAAGATGAGATTTCCTTGATGCAGATCTTCTCTAATCCTTCTGGAGAGGGGCTGTGGCAGCTCAGCTGCTGTAAATTCAAGGCATCTCCTATAACTCTTGGTCTATGTCATGGCTTCAGAGCGACCTCCAACAGCTCAACAGTGTTCCATAAATTCTTCATGCTGCCTCCAGTGCTGAAAACTATTTAAGTGAGAAGGACTTTGCAGCCAAACGGGCTGTACTGATGACGTGACCACCTCGCTGGAGCAGAATAGTGAAGGGAGTCCTTCATTTCAAGCAGAATCAATCATTTCTTCCCCAAATAGTCCCCAAAGGTGTTTTGGGGATTTTTACTGAGCAGAAGACTTGCCGATGCTCGGAGTTGGGATGCGTTCCCGAGAAGAGCCAAGGGAATCATCCTTAGCAAGCAGGGAAGGCTGGAAGGGCTTTGTGGCTGTCAATGTCCCAACGGCCCTGGCTTGCATGTCCTTCCGTAAGGCTTTGTGCAGGGATGTTAATCAGCACATCCAGCCATTAATCTGTTTTATGGGATCAGCATCACAGTTGATGGTGTCCAAAAATACAACTCTACAAATGGCAATGAGTCACTGCTGGCGCTTTCCCGATCCTGGTGGATACTTGTGCATAGGTTTAAAGAATTTCCTGCGGGAAGTCAGAGCAGTTGCACAAGACGCTGATGATAGTGATATCGTGGGTGTGGGCAAAGCAAGAAAACTAGCAAACTGGGGAAAATGCAGGCAAATTATCCCCTGACCCTGGCATAACAAGCATCATATTCTGTTCTGTAAATTTATGGAAATATGGGTAATGTAGAAATGAAATGTAAAGTCCTTTTAATGTAGAAATGAAATGTGAAGTCTTTTTTTTTTTTTATAGTAAGAGGTTAGTTTTCATTCTCTGTAGTCTCATTTCTGTTTGAAAATGCAGGGCAAATTAACAGCATGCAGAATGATTATAACGTACTTGCTGGATCTGTGCTTTCCCAATGGGTCACGAAGGAGCCGTTCTGCAGAAAACTCGTTCCCCAAATATGACTTTATTTTGGAAGGCCCTTCAGAAATAAGTTCTGTTTCAAAAAGAAAAACAATTGCAATTCTCCCTTCCTCTCTCCTCACTTAATTAACTCTTGATTAAATAGTTTCAAAGCTTCTTTCAGGTCTGCTTTGCACCCTGCATGGTCCCATTGCTTGGGGCTCTGCAGCTGAATGCAGAGCATCCCTTTACCTGGGCAGTTCTGGGTTTGTCAGAGCTGTTCCCTAAATCATCTAGATGATGGTTTGTCCCTGTCCCTCTTAATAAAAAAAAATATTTGGTGCAGAGGAGAATTACTAATAAAATCTTCCACCATACCAGCAGAGCTGTGGGAGAGAGATTGAAACTAAGAGGGAGGACTTTGAAGCAAGCACTTAATTATAGATTGGGGCTTTCGAGTGCTTTGCCTTAAGTGGGAAAGGGAAAACTGTTTCCTTCTCTATTATTTTTCTCCCTCAAAGGAAGGAGTAAAGAGTCTCCAGCGTGCAGGGAGCTTGCACAGCAACGTTGGAGGAATCCCTGGAGCCTTGCTGGGATGGGAGCCCTGCGGAGACGATGCTCCAGCAGGAACGTAGCCTTGCTTTGAGAATGGGGCATGGAATTGTGTCAGGAAGAGGCTTTATGTGCCGAGCTGGATTCCCGGTACACGGTCATCCCATCAGGCAAGAGGGGAAAGGAGATTTTTCCTTAGGAGAAATAGGAGAACAGCCTTGGGAGGGCTGGTGCAATGCAGGGAGCGAAGGGCTCCTGATGGGCTTTCCCCAAACTAAGATATAGGAGCACTTATAGCTGGAAAGGTGCCCCTGCTTTTCCATGGCTTTTCTGCAGGAGTTTGCACAGTCAAGGAAAACAAGTGCTGGAGTTTTAGTTTACTAACCAGTGGTTACTTTGGAGCCATTATAAAAATTGGGGCACTGGAATGGCCTCTGCTTCACCCTTGCTTCTCTGATTATTGCTTTCCAAGATACTCATTATGTAAAATTCAGCTCTATCATTAGTTATATTTCATTTTTGTAATTACGAGCTATATATTCTCACATGTATGGGAGCAGAAAAC
>NW_010580569.1:111066-148408 GCF_000705375.1 Tinamus guttatus | reverse complement strand
CCCTAAGAGACTTTCTCTTAGTGCCAATGTTATCATGACAAATCTTGAACCTTTTTCCTTCAATATTTCAGTATTTGAATGCATGAAAGAACTCAAAAGAGACGAATAAGAGTGAGAGGCAGAATGCCCAAACAGACCAGCACATTTGAGCGAACTCCAGCGTGCAGCACAAGTTGGCATTTCCTTCTTTAAATCGTTTTAGCTTTGGGCATTCCACTCTTGCTCATTCCTAAGCTGCTATCTCAAACGAGTGACAGAAACTCAAAACCTTAAGTCATGAGCACACACCTTTCCAGACGAAAATACGCCAGAAGTTCCTCTCCCACCTTCCTGCCCCTGTTTACAGCTAAACTGGAGATCAGCAGGGCAGAAGGGTCTTTCCTTAAGCGGTGGAGGGTGCAAAAGGTGGGGAAGGAAGAGCCTTTTGACATGGCTCTTAGATGGCACAGTCTGCATGTCCATAACCTCCACTGAAAGCTGACCTGGACATGTTCTTGATGTTTCACCAAGCAGACGCAGTGCAGAGTAAAGCACATGGCTAACTACAAGGCAGCAGCTTTCTATCAACTGTGGGATTTATTTTCAAGTAGCCTGACCTGTCAGGCTTACAAAACAAATCTTTTTCACTGTAAATAACTCTAAATAAAAGAATATATGAGACCTCCGGGAATAGATGAGTAATTGCGTGGGCCCTCAATGGAAAAGCTTCTCTCTCGTATTTGTCATGCGTTATTACTGAGAATAACAAACTGATAAATAGCACGGGGGACACACAGGGAGATGACTAAATTTGGGACAATGTGATTTCATTTTGCAGTGCTGGAGACAGAACAATGCTCCATATATACAAATCTCAACACCTACAGTCTTCTGGTTTCATTTGCTTGTGTTTATTGCCTTGGCCTTGCCTTCTTCCCTAAAATCACCCTTTAAAACTCCAGTTTCTTCACTCGCACATAGCTCTAGCCTAATCTTTCCCCGTCAGCATTCCAGCCCCATGCATACAAGCTCACCCCATCCTAGAGGGGCATGAGAACTTCAAGGGAAAAATAATAACAAGTGATCGGAATGGGAGTTTGCATTCGCACTGCCAGTTTTCTTTTCAGGGCAGAGGAAGAGAGGAAGGGAAGGAAAAGAACTACTGTAAACACTGTAATATGTGAGGGATTGGATAAAAAATGAGAGCACAATGTTTTAATGGCATAGTGTATTAAGCAGCATTTTTAAAGCAAAAAGCATTACTTTCAAAATGAGGAAAAAACAGAGATACTCCTGCCAGATTCTGAATCTGAGTTTTGGAGAACAGATTCCCCAGGCTAGTTCAAACCTGCGTAACAGGTCTAAAGTAAAGATTTTCATGCACATGCATGTATATGCATACATACACCCCTTTCCATGCAACGGGGAGCATGGTTAGAACATTGCGACATTCTGCGAGAAACTTAGCACATGGGAACATAAACATGCGTGTTATAATCTCACATGTGCCAAAAATTCAGTGATCAGAGATAGAGAAATCAAAGTAGCTGGGAATGACTGGGATTCAGCGCTGCTTCTACTGCTGCTCTTACATAATCTCCTGAGAAAGAAGCACTTGAAAAAGGAAATCGTAACGCGGGAGTGCTGAATTCTTCCACACAGATTTCAAAAATACAGTCCTACATCAGCTGAACTTCTGTTCAGAAACAGCTGAGTTATTTAAAAGTATGCCAAGAAGCCTATACAATATCCTTTAAAAAAAAAGGAAAAATTTCTAAATGTCACCAACAAGAAAATCCACACACAAAAAATTACCCCTGGGCTATTTCACGGCAGCACAATTCCCACAAGACATGCAAAACCAATACCTTCTTAAGGGCATATCTCTTATTTTTTTGTGTGTACAGCTGGTTGTACAGCAGAGATACAATCAGACTGTTGTCTGCTCACTTCTGATTGCTACAGCCACGCCACCCACCATTGTTTGAGTCCTTTGCTGGTTTCCATTCTGAGGACTGTAGTAAAATGCCAGCAGCCACAGCAAAGCGTCTGGTTCTGCAGGGGCCTTCAGCAATTGTTCTGCTGCCACATCCAGCCATTCTCCAAAACGAGCAATCAAAAACCAGATTTCAAAAAGGTCAGCAGAAGAGCTGGAAAAAAGAGAAAAAAAAAAGAAAAGAGAGAGAGAGAACATGAGTAATTTCCTGTTATTAAAAAAATGAAAAATTACGAAAAGTTATTCAAATTTCAAAATGTCTAATTTAACTACAAAGGGTGCTGGCATTAAATATGATTGCTAAATTCTTCTGCGGTAGATACATCCTTACCTGTTATTCATGCACTGTATTATTTGCAATAAAGATTAAAGAAAACATACACCGATGCTATTAAAAAGTTGACTTTGTTCAACAAATTATCTGGAACGGTGGCTTCAAGTAAATGGCAGTGATAAAATATTTCGTACTAAAATATATGTCTTAAGATTATATTTTACAATTTATACTCTCCAATTTAAGAATTTAAAAAAATTTTATATCCTATTTAAAATTAATTTAACATACTATTAGTTTTTATTGCTTTACAGTTTTTTTTTGTTTAAGAGCATATGTTTTGAGTAATACAGGAGGAAGTATCTTTAAATGGACTTTAAATATAAAGGATATTAATCTCTGGACTTTTAGATTCTCACCCTCTTTAATGAACATTTGTAAGATATTTGTAATGTCTGGTATTGTGGGAAGAAAAAGAAAGCACAGAAAGGTACAAACTCCCTTATTTGTACTTAATCGAAATTAAGATATATTATTTTCACCAGAGCTGACTTCACCAAACACTTAAGAGGAACAGTGAGGCAATACAAGGATTCAGAGATCCAACAGCATTCCCCTCAGCTACTTAATTTAACGGCATGACAACTTATGTGGACAAACAAGGTCCAAGGATTTACCATCACTCGAGAAATTTAATTAAAAGCAAATTACTAGAACTTGATACCTTCACTAAGGGTTGACAGTACTTACAGCTGGAAGTGTTGATAGCTCAAAGGATAAACACAGACCTGAAGCACCAAAACGCCTTGGACCCGGATGGGCCTGTGGGGAGCCGCATCCCACCGGCCTGCGCCCCGCGGCTCCGCAGCGGCAGCTCTGCCGCTGTCACCACCGGCAGCCCTTCACCTGGTCTCAGAGGTTACCTGCCTTTTGGAAGCCTCCCTCGGTTGATTTCTATTTTATAAGCTGTTTTTATGCAACATTTACTGTTTATTGACGTGACTACACATATGGATAAACAACGCGTGTATTAGCAGTGCACAGACAGCACGCTGCAGTAAGCGGGAGAAAAAAGAGGAGATAAGATATGCTGCGCCGGAGTAAATTTTGCTAGTCTGTTAATCTTATTAAGTAAAAAGTATACAGAATCTGCAATAAATCAATAGAAGTCAAATGAAACACAGCTCCTTATAGATGTCAGTTTTTAAAAACTTAAGCCAGATTCATTTTCTTTGTAGCAGAGCGGAATTTGAGAGGAAACATAATTGCTGCAAGAATTGTGAAGGGAGTAAGAGGATATTCTGGCAAGTACAGTACTATTCAAATCCTGCACTATCAAGGCCGAAGTGGGGAGAAGGCAATATAAGCCAAGAAAGGGCTAAACAACAAAAGGGGAACAGACATGACTGTATTATTGCAATATATTATGACGGATTACATTTGTTTAGTTGTTTGTTCCGTGTCTGAGTTATGGCTTTTTAAGAAGCCGGGGTCACTTACTGGTCACCCTTCAAGGGAGGAAACATTTGACAGACTTCAGAGTTGGATAGGCAAGACACAGCACCAAACTGCAGCCCAAACAGACACCACGACCCAGGTAGCTGCGAGCCAGGGCCCAGAGGGAACTGCAGAAACCCCCGGCTTAACTGGAACCAAGTGTGAACACAGGACCTGCCTTTGGGAGGTCGTGACAAAGGTGACATCAGGAGCCTTGGTTGGTGCATCCATCTGACCCGGCCACTCTGCGGCTCTGCTATACAGCTCTAGCCAACTCATGATCTCATCCCACACCCGGTAAGAAAGAGTTGCAGGGCAGCAAGAAATGGAAATGTATCTTTTCTCGTTCTTTTCATACAGCCCCACAACATCTATTGCCAAAAACAATCATGCAGACAGGCACCATCACTCATTATAGCAACTTTTTAAAGAAAAAAAAAAAGGTCAAAAGAATGGGGATAAAAAGTGAGAAGGATGAGGTGTCGCCTCACAGGGCGAAATAACAAAGTATATAACAAAGGAGCTGTGTATTGAAAAATGAAGGTTTCTGATGTGTGGACATTTTCACAAAGCTGCAGAAGGCTGGTCCCATCTCCTTGATAAGCAACCCTGCTCCCTACAGGCTCTTCCCAATACTAGCTGCTTTTCTGGCAAGCAGAGTGCTCTTGTTGTACCAGAGCAGCGGAGCAAGGCCAGGCCAGATGCCCAGCACGCACTCTTGAAGGTAACCTGCCCTTCCCAGCCCACGGTTTGGACTCACTCCTCCCCCCGAGATAAACCTCCCTCCACCATCACGGTGCTTCCTCAAGGCTCTGCTTAGCTGAGGAAGAGGGTTCCTACGTCCTGAAGACAAGAAACGCACAAGGCAGTGCCAAGGACCAGCTCCCAGACACTTTTTTGCATTGCACCCTCTCTGGACACAGCAATGATTTTGAGAAATTCAGGCCAAGCAGAATTAGAAATTAAATCCAGAAAAGTTTCAGGAGAAAAACGGGAGAGCAGGCAAGGAAGTATTTCTTTGATGCAGTTCAGCTGCCTGCTGAAGTGCAGTAGAAACTGCAGTAGAAAATCATATTTTCTGAGAGGCTTATTGGTGAGTTCTGCATGGACTACAAAGTTCACTTTTACAAGTAGTCTAAGTCTTTATCTTTAAAAAAGGCAGAATTTAAAAAATACTAATTAAATTACACTTGCAGAATTGTGTCCAGTAAAGATTGCAAACTAGAAAGCATCAAGAAATGAGACAATATTGCTTACCTATTATTGCTTTCGTCTTCTACTAACGTCTTAAGCATTTCCGAAATGTATTTCAAGTGCTGACAGCAATGCATAGCTGGCAATTAGGGAGGAAAGGAGAATAAAAATCTCAAGAAAATTGAAGTGCAAAGGTCAGCTAGAATACAACAAAATTAGCCATATTAAACTGTCATTAAAACATGTAAAACATTACTCAATTTTCATAAATATTTAAAATTTCATTTAAGAATTTCCCAATTTTCAGACATAATTATGTTTGTCTGTGTCTTCTTAGAACAATTAGCAATTAATTGACAATGCTTAACAAGGGGGTACAAATCAGGCAGTTATACCCCTGTATGAATTCTACCTCAGTATTAGCACATAATCAGCAGGTTTTTTGTTGCGCATGCAGAACTGTACTGCTTTAATAAGAATTATATTTTACATTCTAAAAGTCCAGATGAATTCAAGTTTAGAGAGAAGCATCAGGGCAACACACTGTCTCTTGTAATACACCTATCAATTTTGATAACAACGTATTTAATATTTTTAGAGATCTTAGTTAAAACATTCAATTTAAGGAACTGCCAATATTTAAGCTGCAGGTGAAATGTTGTCTTAGGCCCTTTTAAGACATACAGACAAAGCAGGTAAATGTTTAATGCAGAAACTTACCCGAAGGTTGTCGGAGTAAAGCTATTACAAGAGGCTGGTGACAGCAAGAGAAGTAGGCTTTTAGTGGAAACTTATGCTAAAACAAAAAATGGTCATTTTAAGAACTTTCTGATCAGTTTTAAAGGACATTCCACAGCTACCAAACTCATATAACGTCTAACTAACAATAGAGTCTGCAGTAAAAAGACATAAAATGGATTTTAACGTTTTGTGTAAAGACAGAAAATGTAAGAAAAGTTTGCTTAGATGACGTTAGTACTTATGAATTTAATATACGCATTAAAAAGCATTCAGAGTATGATGAGAACTAAATCCTGTTTTTCTTTTTTTCCTCCCTATAACCACAAAAAATCTTTATTTTTCTTTATTCTAATATTCCAAAGTAAAAAAGAGATGCTAATCTATTTACTTTCATTTTACCATGTAAATGGATTCATGGACCTATCCAGATAAGAACCAGTAACATCCACAAAAGTCTGAGGTATGAAGCAGATTATTTTCATATGCTCAGAAATGGAAAACTAAAACTAGAAGAAAGCTAAAATTCTGAGTATCTGATTCTGAATAAGTTAGGTAGTGAATCACTGCTGAGGGCGTGTGACTTGTTTACTATGAACACAGCTAATGCAGTTGTGAGATTGAAACCTTTAATCTTTTTGCTCACGAGCACCTCTTGCTGGTTCATCTAACCCGCAGTATGCAAGTGAACTCTCTTTAGAGCACCATACTGATGACATTAGCACTCTTCTAGCTTCTTTCAGAACAGACCATCTCTCAAAACAGACTTGGAAAACAGACTGTATAGAAAATGATAAATTCATAAATTCAGTGAAAGTTTCATTTAGTTTTTTAAAACATTTTCATTCAGATTTCAAAAATCTGTATGCATATATTACGAATAAATGAAATGACACATTCTCATTATTTTTCTGTAAACAATAGTTAATAGAAATTACGCTATACTAACATATACAATATCCTCAAACACTGGATGTGTAATTGTTATAATAAGACTCTAAAAGTCTATTTGTCATGTGGAATTACTCTAATTAAAAATTAATAATCCCTATATTAAACTATGCAGGTAGCCAATTAGCTATCACCAAAAATCCCCATGAAAAGTAGCACTTAGTAGTCAAGACAACCCACAGCATGAATTACATATGAAAATGGTATTGCAAGGTCAGTGAAAACTGGTTTTCAGCATACAGCTTAAACAAAGCAAAAATATTTGCTTATTGACATATTAGCACAGTATTTTAGGTAGTTCATTCCTTACCTAAACAATCAAACACCACAAAACAAGGTACTAAAAGATAAAACAAGTTTGGATTGGCTGGATATAGTAACTGACATAAAATCATACTTCTCACCTAACAATAAAGAAGAAATAAAAATGAAAAAGCTATTAAAATATTTCATCAGCTACTTAAAAGAAGTACTTAATTTCCAGGTGAAAATAGCTGATAATATGAAATTATGAAGGGAAAACACCATTAGAGGAAACAATAATTTCTACCAAGTGCATGAACTTTAAGTTTATAAATTCTGAACTAATGTGACTCAAATATCTAAGTCCGTTTTCACTTTTCACCGCAAATCTGAAAAAAATGACCCTGCCTGTATAGAACACGAAGAATCATCGCAGCAGTGGGATCCCAATCCGTTCTTAAACTTCTTTTTTGGTGACCATACAAATGGTCTTTTTTTTTTTTTTATGTGTAGGTAGGTTTAAACCCCATAGTCTCTTTGTATCTTTTTCTTTTATACCAAAGCACAGAAGAGCAAGTCTATTCCTAAAATGCACACCACTGTTTTTTTTCAAAACGTTAATTTTTTCTACATATTCTTATCTTCAATAAATTGTCTCCAAAGCTATTAAAAAAGACAGTCATACTTGACAGTTGCCACAGTGGCACAGGCAATCGTTCTCCTCTTGCTTTGCAAACCCATGCAGCTGCCACACTTGACCTGGCTCTTTGAACAAATTTTTGGACACGTACGTTTGCCCAGTGTTTTTTTTTCAATTAACTGTATTATAAATTCCTAAAGTCTCAGATGACCCAGCCAGATCCCTCCTTGTCCTCTGTCATTAAGTGGTTTTACCCTTTTTTACCCTTCCAATGTGAAATGTTAATGGAGCAAATTATGTCCTATTAAGTGTATCCAGATACCACAAAGATGTTTGCCTTATGAATGCATGTGATAGCGGTATGACAACACAAATCTCATCAGTCATTTAAACAAACTTTACGAAGCAGTCTGTACCTACTTTACTGTATGCCAAGTTTTATTTAACATTATGATTGATTCATAAACACTGAAACAATGCATTTAAAATTCTAATATTTAAAGGACTACCTTAATTAGCGTCCCAGAAATCAAACTGTATATAAATTGAATACAGGAAAGCTACTTAATATTAAACAAAAAAAAGTGTCCAGGCCACAAGGTTAGCAGATGAAGGATTTCTGCCCTACAGGGCACTGATTGCCTGCACCACAGGTTTATCCCCGGGTGTCCGAAGGGCCGGGCTCTGCCCTGGTGCTCCTCAGCTCACCAGGGACACCACTTTTATCAGGGGATTATTCTTGGATAATGTCGGGTAAATTGCTTTTACATATTGGTTTTATACTGCATTTTGATTTTCACGTTAAAATGTCTGAACCGAGCTATTATTCAGCTCATTATATTCAATGACCATTCTTAACTGTTTTTTTTTCCTTAAAAAATTCATCCTTTCATTAAAAAAAATAAAAAAGCGAGAAATTAAAATACATTTCAACTAACCTGCTTGTTTTCATTCTGGTGAGCCTGAACAAAAAGCTGTGTAAACATCTGTATTATGGTCATAACTTCTGGAGCTCCATCAGTTTCCAGTAGCGCACTCCTAAACATTGAAAAATTAGATTATGCCAGGTCAAATTATTAGTGTGCCAATCACAACAAAAAGGGAAAAAGTACATTCTTTCTATGCTGTAGCCTCAAGCTGCATCTGAACTCATCAGGCTATTATGCCTGCATGAAAACTCTAAGAACTACTAAGTTTAGAGGCATTAAAAAAAAATCTGTTAACTATACAAATAAACTATATGTATCACATATATACAATATATACAGAGACAAGAATTTCCCCTACTGGTAAGGGAAAACAAAGGGAACAAGAAAAAAAAAAAAGATAGAAAAAATGTAATCTCCTGGGATATGGTACAAAATAAACTTATTTTGACTATGACTGTTAAGTATTGCACTCCTACTGAAGCAACGGAAATTTTAGAAGAAGAAAAAACAATTACATATTTAAAAAATAAACAAGATGACTGTCAGTATCAAATAACACGGCACAGTTTATGTCACTATTAAGCAATCAGCCAGAAATGCAAACAGAATTGAGCACGTACCAAAGGTGTTCTCTAGATCAGTAACTGCTACAGGTGTAACCAGGGACAAATGCATTTATTTACAAATGCTTTCATTGACAAAATCATAAAAATCCATTACAGAAATTTTATGTCAGGAAGGTGAAAGTCTTAACTGCCCTTCCATAGGGCATAATGATTTGCTGAGCAAATGAAGCTGACCAGGGTCAGCTTAACATCTTTCCTTATCATCTTTGAAAAGAAGGGAAAAACAGTTCTGGGTAGCTGCCGCTGAGATACCCCAGTGTTTGTTATTAGGGACCTACTTATCTCTTTCCATGCTGATCTGCAAGTAGGGAATAAATAACACATTCCTGTAAGAACTGGGGGAAAATATAACCCCTAATAAAAATGCAGAAGCATTATGTAGAAATTCAAAGGCTCTAGAATTCTATATAACCACACATAATAACAAAGCAAGCTTCTATTTGGGGAAAAAAACTCATACATCTAAGGTAAAATGGTCTAACACAACCAAGTTCAATGAAAAAAATACAAAGAGCAGGAAAATCATTCCTGAGAGACACATAAGGCTGAAATGCATGCTTCTGACAAAGCACTGGCCTCCAAAACATAACCGAAGATTTCTGCCAAGTGTAAAAAGCAATAAGGTAGAAGTTCTATTTCTGCACCAGCTCTCTAAAATCTCCCGTTGGACTAAGTACATAATAGTGAGTTAATTTCTGGGCAGCACTTGGAAAAGAGTTGGAAGCATGTCAAAGAAGTACAACAAAAATGAACACAAAGCTACAGAAACAACTAATCTGCAAAAGCAGGTGAACACGTACAGCTTCATTAAATAATGACTGTACCAGAAGCACAGTAATTTCAAAACAAATTAAGGGCTTAATGGCAAGAATTAAGTAAAGGAATTAGCTGGTGCAATGCATGAGCATACTAAATTGACACAATGGAAAGCAAGTAAGAGAGCAGACTGGGACTCTTCAGCTGAACAGCAGGAAAACATGCAGGATTCCTAAAATCATGTGGAACGTCAAAAATGTCAGGGCAAAGTATAATGTGGAAATACTGATAATCTGATTTTTGTTTCATAACACGTTCACCAAACAGCCTCAACCTGAAAACATTTGCACGGGTCTGTTAAGTTGTATCAGCCCTCACGTGCGTTTTTCCTTGGGGAAGTGACTGGTGTCAACTTCAACTGTTCAACATATGCTAACCCTGCTGAGAAAATGGGCGACAGGAACAGGCAGGGCTGCTACAGCAAAATGGTTCCCTCGCGGCGCGGCGCGACGCGACGCAACGCGCTGGTCGGCAGCTCTGCAGCTGCAGACGCTCCCTGTCAGTACCTGCACAAACCTAAACACGCAGACACAGACACATAAACACACACAGACACACAAACACCCCCAAACACGTGTGCCCAGAAAGCTGTTTTCTTTAAAAAGCAAGAGCTTTGATGAAAATGGACTATCAGTTTCTTGTTAGCACCGAGTGCATTATTTTTTTAACTAAAAATCTATTACTCACTAGGATAGGGGTAGATTACTTCAAAGGAGTGGAAAAATAAGAAACTTTAAGAGGAAAAAAAACACTGAAAACTGAGTACAAAGGATTGGAAGCCCCCATGTGGTGAACAATACATATTACTTGGAAATATTTCAAAATGCATTCAAAACCAGATACAGACAGATCAACAATTTAATGCTATTAAGAGCACAGATAATGCCAATCCCAAAAGATTTTTAACACAATTTATAGAGGCCACACTAATAAGTACCAATACTTTAGCTCAGCCCTGGGCTGCCAAGAGTGAAGTCATTAACTAAGTATTTACATTTCTTACATCAGTTCAGATTTCAACAGGAAAAAAATACTAAAATACAAAGTAAATTCAGATTTTTACAGGCTAAAATACGATGCAGTCAAACCTATCAATAAGTGTTATAATGTAACTTTCATATGAGTTCCATTTCAAGATTAAGGTTGGCTATTATTTTTCATACGTGTCACAGAAGACTATATGGAGATAGGCAGCTAAAGAATAAGACATCCAGAAATTGTAATACTGCATATTCAGAAATAAATCTGTGCTGCTTAAACTGGTCATTTAAACCACTTCCGATATAGAGCTTCAAAACTTACTTGAAAATTTCATCAATGATTATGAAAATGGCAGGATGTATCGCTGCTTGTGGCTGTTAACAAGGAAATGAAAGGAAACAGGGCATTAATTAATAAGAAGCAAGTCATCCACTGTCACTGTATAATTTATAACTTAACCTACAAATGCTGTAATGGTGCAGTTGCTAAACCACAGATTTTGTATCAATCATTATTAGACACCCGGATTCCCTCTCAACTAAGTTCTTAAGAAGTGTCTCACAATCAGACAGGAGACCTACAGCAATAACAAGCATACTAAACAGGCGATAAATACAAACACCTGGAATCCCAAACTGCAACCACAACCACTGAAAATAGCAAAGAGAGCAGAGAGATGAAGCAGGTCACTGCATGCAATTGCTGGAGAGACGGGGAGCGGCTTTACTAGAAGTTTTCTTCTCGCCTTTACAGACTCTCCCTTTGAATGCGCTTCGTGATTCTTGCTAAATGAACAAAATCAATCACCAGAAATTAAATCTCCTCTGTCTTGAAAACTACCACATACATTTTGATCAAAGACACTTTTCCATGCTATTATGTTGTTTTGAGAATTTCAGAATTTCTAATACAGCCTAAATATCTCAGTGCATCTCACAGTCCAAAATGTATTTCTTTTAAAAATAGTGAGGCTTTTTAGCTTCATTATGCCAGCATTCAAAAGGTTGTCTTAAAAAAAGTTACATTAAACATGCATTAGTAAACATGCTTTTTAAATCCCTTATTAATGAATTCTAAGATTTCAGACACTTTATGGGATTAAATAACCATTTATATATTCGCCTTCATATACTTATCCATAATAACCAAACCCTATCTTGCCTAGTCTTTTCTGAAAGATTTGATAAAAACATATTTTTTGAACAAACTGGAGTAAAACACGTCTAATAAAATGCACTTTACAGACTTCAGGATGCATGGAAGGAATAGCGGGTTTACACATGGTGTTTACTGTAACAGCTCTAAGCATTTGAAGCACTACTGCAAAGAAAACTTCTATGCATCTGGTTCAGGCCAAAAAGCAGCAACTGGAAGAGAACTTTACTGAATTGCACACAGGCTGAATGGTTTGCATGATATCCCCAGAAATTAGAAAACCTTTAATATAAACTGGAAAGTTCTGAAAAGGCCAGCTCCTTGCTTCTCACAGGTGTCTTTAGCTCCTTGCTTCTCACAGGTGTCCTTACCCTACTGGAAATGGCAGGTCACACCTCATTTTCCTCTTTCACCACACTGTCTCTGTCACAGGCCTGCAGCAAAGTTGCCTTATTGAGCGAATGCCACCTAGTGTTCAAGGCACCTACAGACAGCTCAGAACTGTGAAAACCAGCACGAAACGTGACACTAGGCTGAGGTCTCCAAACCCCCTCTGCTTGAGGGAGAAAAAAACGGGTGGACGGATGAGAGAAAAAAAAAAAATGAAAACAGTCTAAAGTGAAAAACCACGTTTCAGCCCTGTGGTTGAATTCAGCCATTTTTTTCTGTCTTTTCAGATTCTCTGATGAATCAGAATCTGATTTCAGATCCTCCTGCAAGCATACTCTCATAATGACACACAAATCCACTATTGCCTAAGTCTTTTTGACCATGTTGCTAGGAAAAGTATAGCAGCTTTCTTTGAATAAAATCAAAATAAATGTGCTCTGAGCAACAATGAAAAAGCTTTTCACTCTTTTGACAGACAGCAACAAACTATAGCACTCGTTTTGAGAGCCCACACCAATAATTTTTTGTATTTTGTATTTAGTCCAAGGACAATATATATTAATTTCATAACTACTAATAAGCAGGAAAAGAAAATCTATGATTATTATCTAACTTGACTTTTTGATGAATATGTTGTAGTTGATTCATTTGCAAATACTTAAAATAAGATTTACTTATCAAGGCACAAAAATTTCCAAGGGAATTTAAAGGTATGCCTTTTGTGCATCAACTCCATACTGGAGCAGTGATATTTGTGAGCAAATCTCATAGGGTTTTCAGGTTGCTGATCTACCTCTCTACTTTTTCAAAAATAAAATGATGTTTTAATAATCTTGTTTGCAGCCATGCAAATTTTTCCAGATAAAGTTCAGATAATCTAACACCCTCTATACTGAGAAGCTGTTCTATCCCTTTTAAAGGGGATAGAATTATATACACTATTTGATTATAGAATTATATGCACTATTTGATTAATATATTGCTCCTTTCTTCAAGTGTCAAATATTTTTATTTTCACATTATTTTGAAAGCATGAATATCTTTTCACAGAATTCCTGTATTTAAAGCCCTCCTGTCTGCATGAAAACTATTATTAAATTCCATTATTCAAACATTTTGCTGTAATGGCACAGTTTAAGACAGACAACAATGAGGAAACTAATTGTGACGTAGCTAGACTATATTGTAACAGCAGCAACAAGAACAACAAGGTGCTCCTCTTTCCGCTCCTTCTCTCCACCTTCTTCTGGCACAAAAGCAGGTGAAAGATGGGCCTGGATCTGGCTACGCTGGGAACCTGGCAATGAGGAGAGGGACGAGGGCCCGCTCCAGCATGGCAGCGGGAGCGCTTCTCCCGCGGCGCTAAGCTCTGCGTCACCTTATCACCCGCAAAAACTCTGTTTTGACTCTGGTGCTGAAGTGAAAACAACAGCAAGGGAGGCTGCAGGGCGAGAACCCTGCAGAGCACAACACGCTTTTGATTCCGGGCCAGACTTAGGGAGGCCGACAGTGTGGGAAAACAAAAAAAGAGCAGTAACAGAACAGAGAAGGAAAGGTAACAGATTTTATGCACTTTCAACCTAAAGCAGATCAGGGCTTTCTTACAACGTGACTTGGAAAGAAATAAAACTATTTTGGAAAAATAACTAAAAGCTGAGCAGTATTGTCACTAATTTGTTCATGATAGTTTATGTAAGTACTTTAAAAATTTGTTTACATAAATATATCCAAAATAAAATACTAGTAATTGACTCACACATGGAAACTTTAGACCTGCTTCACAACGAAAGATATCCTTCTACACACCAAACTGTTAAGTGAAAGAGTTATCTGTGAAAGCCATTTCATTATGAGCAACATGTAAATTTCTTCGTTTTTGTATTTCTTACTTTTCAGTAACTACAGAATTTCCACTGCTATTTCCAGTTCCCCTCAAAGGCCAAAAGCGTATTTAATAGCACACCATATAAAAGGCAAGTTAGTGGACCATCACACTCTAATTACTTTCAGAATTTCAGTGTAATAACGTGGCATATCAAGTTTCTTTCACAATAAAAATTCAGTAGTTTCCTACTCTCTCGGTACTCTGGATCTTTATAGGTTTATCTATATTTGGTCATTCTATCAAGATATCTTATTTTGACAAATTGCTCAATGCAATTAAAAAACAGCTTATTCAAGTTTCCTTATTGTCATATAAGATCACCAATCACTAATTTATTTCTGCTGTATTTGTACTCTACTGGTTTTATTGCAAATAGAAAAAAGGCTATATCAATCCACTTCTGTCTCATCATTACATGACACAAACACCATAATCTTACTGTCAAAAAACATACACTTCCATATCCCTAAATAAATATTCAAATAACCCGTAAACTCAGATGTTTTCTATACAGGCTGAGTTAACCATACGGTTGGATTCAAAATGCTCACTGATCTTGGTATCATACAAATGTGCTTACAACACAGCTTACTCGGATATCATTAGACACTTTCAAGCTGTATTTTGGAATCCCATCTCTTCCTGCTTTACTGCCTCTCTGGGCCTTCTCTCCCTGTCTTTTTCAACTGCCATTCCATCTCACATACACTTTCTCTCTTACTACTTTACTCCTATCAACAAGTAACATCCACCTCCAAGCTATTCTCACCCACAGCCCCTCATTCATACCACCTCTTGTCCACAGGATGTCCTCTCTAAACCAGCATTCAAAGCTGCTGCACTGGTCTTTCCCGGTGAATACTTTCCTTTGAAAGCTCTAATTCTCTGGAGCAGAGGCAAAAAGCACAGTGTAAGTGTGCTACCATAGTAACTTACCATCCTTTTCAGGGAGCAAGGCGTGGGAACAACTCATATATGAAATTAAACAACATTAAAGCAATAATTATGATAAAGATTTTACCCCTATATATAAAACCTAGATTTTTTTCTCATCTATGTATGGTACCCTGTACATTATTCAACTCTTATATTGTGTCCAGTACAGAAAAAATTATACGCACAGACATATACTTGGAACACCCAGATCCCAAGTAAGGCCTAAGAATTGCTGACATGAAGCACTTATGAGATTTCATTGTAAATGACTCTTGAAATAGAAATTTGAGGATTTAATCAAAAAGGACAAAATTCTAAATATATCGGTTCTTTTCCTTTTTAAAATGTACGCTATAAAATTTCATAGGGTAAAAATAGATAACTCCTTTTTGAGTGAGCTCTACTTTATGAAATACAGAATGTAAGTGCATTGCACATCATCACATTTAAATTCATATTTAATTTTACAAACTAATATAAGTTTGGAGAAGGTGCTCTCTTTAGAAGGTAATTATGTTTTCTAAAAAAAAAACATGCATTTTGTATCACAGCATTTGAAAACAAACTTTAATTACAGTTTAGCAAATATTTTACATTAAGAATTTTGTTCATGTTTGCATGCAGAACCTAGTCACCAAACATTCCACAAAAAAAAAAAAATCTACAAAGCATTTCAATTGTTTAAACTGCTAAACTCCTAATGGCACACAGATATAAGTAGAAACAGATTCAAATTCTCCCTCCCCAAAATCTCTAATTTTTAAAGGCACAGGCAGGTATTTCCACCTCCACCAATGAGATCGGTGTTCCTTAGTCTATGGGTCAAATTTTTATTCTCATCAATTCAGCACAAAAACTAAAAATTTAAATGACTCTTATAAAAGTTAAGGATTGTCTTTGTATTAGCAAGTTACATGCCACACAACAGCCCTTCTCACTCAAAGATGCTGCCATTTATTTGAGAATTCTCTGTCTTGACAGAACATACAGAATGAAATACACACTCTGTTGTACGTACCAATAACGAATCTTTTATGACACAAGCTACTTCCTCCAGTGAAGTCATCTGAATGGAAACCAGTTGGTCTAAAAGATATAAAGTAGCTTTTTCAAGGCTTGGTAAGTGACGAAGCCATAGACTGAAGATAGCTGTTTCAGAGAGGGAGATCTTCTTTCTGGTTTAGGAGAAAAACAGTACTCTCACTAAGAGATTGGGAGATAACAACCAAAAAAAAAAGTTAAAAAAGAAAAAAAAAAGGAAATGAAAGGAGATCACCCTCCAATAAAAGAGTTAAACTTGGTTTACAGTGTTTTGCTCAATAGGTAGGACTGCTATGCTTTCCAAACTTGACCACAGCTTTATCAAATAATAATGCCAAAGATTAAGAGAGAATCATCATCAACTACAAATGAACCTCAATAAATGTCTTTCATAAATTCAAAAATTTGTCTTTGCCAGATTCCAGCAGGTAGAAATGGAAGGATTAAGTCTGGAGTTCCTTAATTCTCTAGAGAACCTCTACCTCACAAATCCTTCTTTAAAACTCAGTCTGTTTCCTGCACACCTGCCTACTAGAAAGTGTCAGCAGCTGACAGGCAAGCCGAAAGGTCCTACATAATTTTACTGCAAGCTATAATGCAGTATTACTGCAATAAGTATTACTTGGTCTTTGCAAAGAAATAAGAAAACAAACAAACTAGATCAATTTTTGAGCCCACCAACAGCAAACAAAGCCTTCTGAAAGAGATGTGTTTAAGATCATGAATGATTTCAAATGCTGTACAATATATAAAGTGCAATTATTAAAAAGATCAATTTTAAAATAAATTAAAAATTATACAAACTTTTAATTTTTCTCATAAGTCCTTCTCACTTGAACATTTTAATGATAATATGAGAGATATTATACCAGAAATAGGTATCTAAGATCCTTACACAGAAATGTTTCAAATCTTCAAGTGACATAGGAAATAAACTGCAGTCCTTAAAATTCTGCCCGTGTACTTGTAAATGCCCCCAGTGGGACACTTCCAAGACCTGTGAAGCACTGCAGGTCACAAGTTTCTTCCTAGCACTTAGTGACTCTAATTCATAGAGTGGACCTCACCAACAGGAAATGTGTTCAGAACACATTGAGAGAAAATCACAGAATCCCAGAACCCAGAATGGTGGAGGTTGGAAGGGACCTCTAGAGATCACCTAGTCCAACCCCCCTGCACACGCAGGGACACCTAGAGCACGTGGCACAGGACTGCGTCCAAGCGGGTTTTGAAGATCTCCAGAGAAGGAGACTCCACAACCTCTCTGGTTGTGGACAGAGCCCTGGACAGCCTGTTCCAGGGCTCTGACACCCTCACAGGAAAGAAGTTCTTTCTCACATGGAGATGGAACTGCCTGTGTTTCAATTTGTACCCATTACCCTTGTCCTGTCACCAGCCACCACAGAGAAGAGCCTGGTTCCATCCTCCCTACAGTCATCCATCAGGTACTTCAACATGTTGATCAGATCTCCTCTCCGTCTTCTCTTCTCCATTAAAACACGGTGCAATTACCCACATTTGGAGGGAGGAGGAAATATATGGTCAAAACTCTTTCATACAATTTCTTAAAAAAAAGGTGCAGAATTACACTTCCATTTTAGAGAAAAGGTGGGAAGGGGCTCAGTCAACATCTAAAGCTGTTATGCCATAATTTGTTCATCAGCAAGTAAAAATCCTGGTTTATCTTGCAACTTGACATCTGCTATTCAGGTGCCAAGGAAATATGTTAAGAAAAAAAAATGTATGCTGAATGAAATCAGCATTCAAGTCTATGCAAAATTTACTTCAAGTAGTTTAATGCTCTTTTCATGAAGAGCAGAAGGAACATAGTGAATATGCTACTCACTTTAGAAAGGCCTCATTCACAGCCTCAAGGAACTCTGAACTGAGAACTTCCTGTGATGCACTTCCATGGCACAGAAGCAGAGTTTCCAGCAATGGAGTTAGATCGGGCAAAGTAATCAGAGGGACACAGGAAAGGGAGATCTCATTCAAACGACTGGCTGATACTCTGAGAGGAAAATAAAATAAAACAGTTCCTATTTTAGAAAAGTCAAAACTTTAACTTCTAAAGCTATCAAGGAAAAAGAAAAAGATTAAATTAATTACAGAAGGTTAAGTGTAAGAAATATGCAGCTAGTTGTATAAAGATTATTTATGGGAATGAGTATTGTGTTATTATTACATATTGTCTGGAGAATCTCGAAAGGAAGCCAAATAAAACTTCGCTATTTTAGTGCTCAAGGCAAATCATATGAGGGATTTGAACCAAATTCTTAAAAACAGCTAGGTGTTTATTAATTACACCCTTTCTAACAGGAATGTGTCATCCTTTCCAAGAAAGCACCATGCAAGAGCAGGGTAGACTACAGTTTCATAACTCCCATAGAGGTTTGCTAAAATCTAGAAAGGATAACCTAGCTGGTTTTAAGGCCACTTATAGTTTTCCTTCAACTTTCTCTCCCCTTTTAATACAAATTGTTTTTGTGGACAAAATAGTACAAATCCTGCTCTCTTCAAGTCTTCACAGAAAAAAATATTTCTCTTAGGTAGCTGAAGGCATATATAACACTTTTGGCTCTTAATACATGGAACATCACTTGATCTGTTTGTTAAAACTGCATTTTTAGAAATGATTCAAGATGGTGAATTAGCGTGCCATAAGACAAATAACAGAAAAATCAATTACAAGCATATTCTTGAAACATGGAACCTCTGAAATATACAAATCAAGGGAAGCAGCATGAACCATGAGATTAAATTTACTAAAGTATAAGCACAAGTTTTCCAGAGTATACAGAGGTTCTAGATGCAGTTTAAAGAGGAAGACATTTAAGACTAACAACTCTTAAATATTGTATTCCAGCAAATTTGTTTTAGGTTGTCTGTTGAATTGTTGCAAATTACTCCTCATTGCACTGATTGCTAAAAGGGGCACATGTTACCAAGAATCAAAAATATTTTTATTCAGATTTATTTTTAATTCTATAAGAAAGACTATTCTTATATTAAAACTTAATAATCTTCAAACTATTCTTCGAAAATATTATGCTCACTGTGTGCAATGAGTTTGCACAGGTGTTTTGTTATCCATATTGTTGCAAGTGTCACTGAAAGCAGAATGAGACAACGTGCATCTCCAACTACAAACTACATCTGTCTGTGCAAATTGTATAAAGAGCCATAACAACTTCTACCCTCAAAATTCATCAGGATTTCTAAGTTTTCCTGTTTTTCTGGTAGAAATAAAAATTATTTTTGGCTAAAAGTCCTGTATAAAATAGTATCATTAACTATTTCAGCCCTCCTTCACCCTAATCTATAGAGTGCAGTTTTTGTTTTCTGCAGTAAAAAGAAAGCTGGGCTACAGCAAGTGCAATGCTAACGTAAGCTAAATGAACTCAGATCATTTGCTCTATCTTGTGCTGACATCTAGCTGAAGCACAAAAGGAAGAACAGAGATAACCTAAACAAGAAAAAGAAAAGAGTGTTAAAAAGCACCAAACAAGGAACTTGTTTGCAATGCAACTCCTTCAGATAGTCAAAGGTTGTTCAAGCTAATACCCCATCTCAAATGGTAGCAACTCACACTTTCTATGTAGGTAACTACATCCTCCAAAACCTGGTCTCCTTTTGCCAGTTAAACTATGCTAATATGCTTAAAACTATCAAGAAATTCTGCCAAAGAGAAGAAAGCCAGTTTATTTTCTTTCCTGTAATGTTTAAGGCCAGGAAACATCACACAAGTAATAAAATTCATTTAATTGGTGTGCACAGCTTTGACTTGAAGACCAACTGAGTAAGCAGAGGAGAATCATACAAGCAATTCAAAGAATAGGCAGACTTTGGGTACATTTATATAAAAATATCTATCTCTATTTTGGCAGGGGGAGAAAGAACAGCTGGAATATACTTAATCTACTTGCAATCAAAGATCATGATAAACGTATTGATTTTTGAAGTATTTATGAAAAGTTCATCAAGTTTTATCAAGAGTTTTCAAGAAATCAAACAATACTGTGGATATACAGTGAGAAGGCTCAATTGTATCTGAAATAGTGAGGACATTAGCAATAGACCTTTTTTTATTCATCACAGATTTTGGCACTACAGTTCATACATCTCACTTTCTCAGTCCTGTCATCTAATTCACAGTACTACCACAACTCAGGGAACTAAGGGTAAGCAAACTGTGAGAACTTATTTAAATAAGCACAGTCATATTTTATTAGTAACAACTGCAGGATAATTGCTATTGAATCACATGAAACTATTGCTCACACACATAAGGAGAAACTTCCTTTGAAAAAAAAAGCTTTGCTTTTTCCTTATAGTAACTATATCACGACTATCATGTGAGTATAACATCTTCTATGAAGCACAACTTAACACACTTGTCAACATATGAAATTTTCTAAACACTCGACCACACAAAACTTTCCAACTGATGCCTAAATACTTACATGACGAAGGCTGTAAAAAGGTTCTCACTGAACTGTAATGACCCAAACCAAAACATATCAAAATGATGTTTAGATAACACCTACCTCCCTTGAATGTTAAGTCCATTAAACTGATTTCCTCTGAGTTCTGTCACTAGTGATGAGACCATCTGTTAAATAAACCAAATGATATTAAAATACACACACTGCAAATAAGCAGACATCAGTTGCATTGTTCTTCATGAGAGTAATGCCTTTGGCAATTAGTAATATTCCTTGTCCACTCAGTTTTATTTTTTAATTTTTAAAGTATTTGTGCCAAATCAAAGCTTTCCAGATCACAGAACAGATAAACTACACTGCAAAACCTTTTGTGAACACCCATAATATATCTTTCCTATATGGCAACTAGAAAGCAAATAATTCAGCTCTGCCTCCTCAAAAGTTGAATGTTTTGGAAGAGTGTTATTAATAATTTTTATACGCCTGATGTAATGATTACATTAGATATTATGAAATACTATTCATATTCCATATTATGAAGTACTCTTCCCATGATTTTATATAGTAAAAGACAATTTTCCAAATTCTTAGGGCTCATTTATCATTTATAATGCAGCACACACAGCCAAAAAGATTCCAAAACTTACATTCTAACACGCAGGATAATAGATATTAATTTTACTACACAGTGAGAGAAAAAAAAATGCTAAGACAGATTTTTTTGTTTGTTTGTTACAACACATCAGCAATAAGTATTTTAGCAATATGCATAACAGCATAATGTAATCAATTTTTTTTTCCTTTGTCTGTAGAGATCTCCCATTTCATTTTCTCCCTTAAAAGGCTCTAAGAGTAACTGAGGTAAGAAAAGATAAACGAATTTCAGTTCCTGTTCCTTATAACAATGACAACTCCATGGATGTGCTTATAGACGGCTGATTTATTATTAACAAAATCTCAATTGCACAAAATACTTACATTTTTAACCAAGTGAGAATAATAATCTGCTGATGTGTAGCCAAGAGCTGAAATAAATGAACTGGTCCCAGCTTCATTACTTTCCCATTTAGAAGAAGAAAGGAGATGGCAGAGCAAACTCTGGAAGAAATCAATTTAAATGAAGTTTTTTTTCTTAAAAGAAAAGAAAAGAGTTTGAGGGCATAACACACCTTGTAAAAATAAGCAGTTGCTACTGACCTCTGCCTGGTAAGATCTTTTGATGGACTGTAGACATTTTACACTACCTGATCAATCTACAAGTACTCACATCTCCTTTCAATCACAAGGAGAATGCTTCTGATGCTTACCACCAGATATGCCACATGCTCCATAGGATTCCAGCACTTCTGGAAAGCAGAGAGCACTGTGCCAGAAACAGACAGACCCTGAGGCAGGTATCAACTCTCTGGGGACCATTTCAGTCTGATACTATATAGCACAGGGACATAAACATTGCTGCATAGCAGAAAAGTGCAGGTAGAAACACTCTGATCAGCAAGAGTAAGCAGTTAATATTTACTTTTCAAAGTACTCCTTCAAGATGCCCCAGGATTCTGGACGTTACTCAGGATGTGGTATTATAATTTGATTTCCTCCATAAAAGACAATGACGACTCTTTAGTTTGACATTTGCTTCTGTAACAATTTCATTACTAAATCCCTTAAGCCATATTTCAAAAAAAAAACAACCTCTTTGTAAATACATCATCAAAAAAAAGCAATACTTGATAATAAATTTACTGTAAAACTAAAGTGAAATTAACACACTGATTGTACCCAAACATAGAAAGATTCTGAACACTGGTTTCCTGCTTTGCCAATACTCCAGCACTATACCACCAGCTATGGTGTCATTTGTGGATATCTTAACACGCCAGCTTCCCCAGTGTGAACTAGTTTATGAAAACTAGTTGTATGAAATTGACAGTATTTGGGGTTTTTTTTGCACCTTACTATCATAACTGATCTGAGGTAGTTATATGTTGCTTATCAACTCATAAATGCTTCATAAAATCTAGGCAATTTTCTTTCTTCAAGTGCTATGTGCTGATAACAACTACGTTCCAATTTCAAAGGTTCATTTAAGTGTTTTATATATCACTAATACTTAAATAATAAACTAGATTATACCATAGCAGTAAATATGAAATTCTTTGTAACACTGAAAAAAAACTTCTAAAAATACTTTTTCAAGTGAAGGGAAGTTCAGGTGGAAGCTCCTTGACTTCTACAATCCTAGGAGGTCTTACTGTATTTTTTAAAGAAAAATCCAATCAGACTACAAAAAAAATAAAAATAAATAAAGAGAAGAAAACCACACAGTTAGGTCATTTCCTGCCTTCAGAAATCCAAGCCAGACATCTAAATATGCTTTTGCTGGATATCTCTGATCATTACTTCAGAAATACTGAAATCAAACCTATTTCATGTTTAATGCATTAATATAAGAGAAATATTAAGTGGAAGCCATACCAAAGGGCTAACCAGTGGAAGCCATACCAAAGGGCTAACAAAAATTACCACTGTCAAAAGAAGTAACAAGAGCAGAAGTTTGGGACGCTTTTTCTTTTAATAACTCTTAAAAGGTTAAATAGATTTTTACTGCCACCTAGTGATTTTGATATAACTAAGGGGAAAGAAAAACACTGTGCTAAGAGTTTCAAAAGACGTAATGTATATGCAGTCTTTACATTCTTAAGAAACTTTAAAAACTTCAAAATGAACAGGCTTCCAGATATGGAGGAGCCCAAAATCTATAAGCTTTACAGTACCCAAATACCCAATCAGATGATGACCGTGGAAACATCTATGATTTTTTTTTCTTGAAAGCAATATTTGTTTCAGCATTTGTGTTCAAAACATTATTAAGATTTCACACTACTAAGAGTCCATACTATTAAGAGTTCCCACAAAATATGAGGATCTAGCAAGTAGAATAAAGGATTACAAAGCTTGTTGAAAGCAAGCTAAAGGAGAAGTTAGCAAGAACAACGCTGGGTATCCCTTTTGCTAGAGATGAAAACCACAAATGTGAGGCTTGTCAGTGAAAGACTAGCAAAAAGTTTCCACAGTTGCAAACAACAAACACACAAACTTCTGAAAAGCATAATCTGTGTAGACATGGTACTTAATGACAACAAAGTGAGGGACCAAATTATAAACCCATATATAACTTTAATACTACAAAATGCATTACTTGGCCATCCTTTATGTAACCAGCATTTTCCTTAGGATGAAACTAACCAAATATTCTTTATATGATGATTAATTTCACAATTACTTTCCCCTCTTCCTCTGCAAGAGTTACAAGAGTTATGGCTACCTTTTCAGTACAGGCAAAGACATGACAAAATGGCTAAATGCCGTAAGAGTTTGGATATGCTTGCAACACTTTTTTTTTTTTGCATTGTTACTCTTTTCTCAGCACTTTATTCCTGCAGGAATTCTGCATATCAGTTATGCTTTACTAACACAGAAAACCTCAGAACAGTCAGAGGGGTGCAGAGAAATAGCAATAAGGGGATACCTTTAAGTCAAGATGAAAAGAATCACTGATTCAATCCTGGAGTCTCCAGGCACTGCCTCACCAGGGCTGAGCAGAGATGCAGGATCACCTCCCTCGACATGCTGGCAACATTCCTCCTGATGTAGGCCAGGATCCCATTGGCCTTCTTGGCCACAAGGGTACGTTGCTGACTCATGGGTCACTTTCTTGACCACCAGGACCAGTCCCTGCCTGCAGAGCTGCTTTCCAGCTAGTCCTGCTGGTGGTGTTCCTCCCTAGGCGCAGGACCCAGCACTTGTCTGTGTAGAAACTCCTGAGGTTCCTCTCTGCCCATCTCTGCAGCCTGTCCAGCTCTCTGAAGAGCAGCACAGCCCTGGGGGTATCGATTACACCTCCCAGTTTGGTATCATCTGCAAACTTGCTGAGGGAGCACTCTGTCCCTTCATCGAGGTCACTGATGAATCAATCAAAAAGGATTGGATCCAGTACTGACTCTTGAGGGTCACCACTAGCTACAGGCCTCCAACTAGCCTCTGGGCCACTGATGACAACGCTCTGAGTTCTGACACCCAGCCAGTTCTCAGTCCACCTCACTGGCCGCTCATCTAACCCACTCTTCCTGAGTTTGCCCATGAGGATGGGAAACAGTGTCAAAATCCTTGCTGAAGCTAAGGTAGACACCACCCACTGCTCTCCCCTCACCTACTCAGCCAGTCACTTCATCACAGGCCATCGGATTGGTTAAACAGGATTTTCCCTTGGTGAATCCATGCTGACTACTCCCGATCACCTTCTTGCACTCCTCACACTTAGAGATGGCAACCAGGATGAGCTGTTCCATATCCTTTCCAGGGATGGAGATGAGGCTGACTAGTGTGTAGCTGCTTGAATCCTAACTCTTGCCCTTATGAAGATTGTCGAGACATTGGCAGAAAAGAAAGCATTTTGCATCTCAGTTCTAACTGCAAGAGAATAAATACATCCATCCACATGGCCTTGGAACACAGTTCTATGACACAGTCTTGGGGAGCTTGAGAAGGAATTAATAAATTTTCAAAAACCCTTGAAAAAGATTAACTTCATAAATCAAGCTTTCCCTATTTTATTGATGCAATTTGTATCAAGTAATATGGTAGTTAACCTGTAGTAATATTCCCCACTGCACTGGAATTTCTAATCATTCTTGAAAAAACAGATAATCCTGAAAGGATTTTCTTAAGATATGAAATTAACTCTTTTACCTGTGTAACACATTGTGTATTGTAGTTAAAATACGCGGTTACAATTGTAGTTACAATATATTCCACTCATTGTAAGGGGAGCTGATTATTTAGTATTACTCCTCTAATCTATGGTATGGCTATATGGCTACCCCGATTCACTTTATCAAGGAAAATGAAAAGAATGGATACAGAAAACAGCAACTACTGCCCAAGAATGTAAATGTATAAAATGATGCACTATGTTCCATACAGCCTTACCTAATCTGAGCTAAGCAACTGAAAAACATTTCCTACATACCACTTTCCAATTAAGATATCCACCTATTTACTTGCTCCTCAAGTAGTGAAAGCTGAATACCAATGTGCTATAAGGGCCTTTCTGAATTACTCTACAAAATTTGTTTGTCAAACTGTCCCCTGAAATACAGACTTTAGTAAAAGTCTGCGTGACATTTTCCAGAAGAGAATTTACACCTTGTTGAGATATGCAGAGCAGCACTGGGCAGGTACCAACTTGTGTTCACAATCCCAGCAAGGAAAATAAAAAGTTTTGGTCTTTTAACATTGCCCTTATTAAAAAGACATCCAAACAAATTAAAGATTTTTCCCCCGTCTTTCTTAACTGTTAATATCCTCCTTCTTATGTCCAGGGGACTGGGAGCACCATAATTAAAGGTACAATTAATCTGAAATCAAACATCAGCACAGAAGTAACACTTGTTTTTTTATTATAGTACTAAATAATAAATTTTATACTAGAAAATGTATTTGCGCAAGATTTTGGAATTTATGACACAGTTTCAAAGACACTCCAGAAGAACCGAATAAATCAATTTGTTTCTGAAAACTTCTCAACACATCTCTCTCTAAGTAACTTATGATTCTGAATGTCTTTAAAAGTAGATTTTAAAGCTAAGACAGACAATACATTTTAGAGAGCAGAAGAGAAAGATGGTTTCACTGGGACGAGCCTATCAAACCCAACACCAGTTAAGACTTGCCAAGGACACAACTCTTTTCTTACTGCCAAGCTGGCTAAGCCAGAGAAAGTGACAGGTAGAGACACATATATCTGTAACTTATCCTAAAGGATGTTTCTATCTAAGATCATTAATAATATTTTGCTGAAAATTACGATCCACGTGAAATTGTTGAAATTCATATAGAAAGGATACACAAGTGTAAACCTCAGTTATTTGATCAGAGAATGTCTTTCTTTTTTTTTTTCCATTTGTTAGACAGGAACTACATCCCCTCAACCATATTAAGAAAAACAAGGTAAAACAGGAAAAAAAAAATCAGACGAACATTAGAACCATTTCCTCTTTGCATTTTATCAGATTTTGGAATGAAGATATTTTGGACGATAATGGTTACAAGAGGCTGTATGTCCATTCTAGTCTAACGGGCTCCATTTGCAATCAGATGGTCCATTACTTTCAACAGAGTTTACAAGGCAGGAGATTTTATTTGCAGCCTGACTTTGAAAGTATTTTGAAGTTACACATACAATTACAATACTAGTGATAAATTTGATTAATACTATTTTCAATCTTATTTAAAAAAGAAAAAGAAAGAAAGAAATCTCTAAAATGGGTACTCTTTCTCCCTCCTTTAAGTGGGTAGCATTCTAAATTCTGAATTTGCTTACCAAGTCATTTGACCAACCTCCTCAGAAGACAATGTAAAAACATTTCTCTGATCTGGTTAAATATCAATTAATTCACAGGGCTATTTTTCCACATTTTCATTTGTTAGCTTTCAGAGGCATAATGCAAAACAAATTCCTGAAGACACTTTTTGGTTGCTATTTCTTAAAAATTCCCCCTGAAGGTTACAAGTTTTATGGCATCACCTAGCATCTAAATTAAATGATCAGCAATAAAACACAACCTTGTCTGGTATTTTAGAACCTTCTTCCTCTGAAATAAACAGTCAGACCAGGAGAACTAGGGTGGTTAAGCCTGTAAATGACGAGGACGCCTGCTCATTCACAGAATGTCTCAACAACTACTGTTTACATAACCAGTTCCGAGAGTAGGACGCTGACATAACACAATTCATATTATTTCCACACACTGATCCAATCATAACAAACTCTGCAGCTTTTAATTATACTCAGAGGGCCTCTTGCTCACTAGTTTCTCAGCTCCAGGAAAGAGAGAAAATAAGTTTTCCACAAACCAAAACCAAAATGCAAAAGAAAATATGGTGGCAGAAACATCATGCACATTTAAACATAATGTAGCTTTCAAATTGTTATTTTAGTCTGTAAATTTTTCTTTTCCTCAATGCTTTATAAAAGTCTCAGGATTCGACTTAGGTATGGGGAAATGATATTAGCATATATTTGTTAACAACCAAAGTATTTTCAGTATGTGAGTGCATTTTACAAGCTAGTAAAAAATTTCTTTAACTAGTAACCATCATCAATACACCTAATTAAATTCTCCAATTCTCCTTTAAAATTCAAGTTATGTTTAAAGTACATTTTAAATAGGCCAAAGTGTTATAGTAACACATTCACATTTCAATGATTAAATAGTTAGCACAACCTGCCTGTTTACAAAATTGAGCCTTTTACAGTAACCACTCAAAACCTTTGCATAAAGGAATCACTTCAACTTAACTTTAAGAAAGCTGAGAATATCCTTCAGTAATTTCCTGGATCAGGGCCAAAGTGCCTAATCATGTGGAGGGGAGAGATTTTCTTCCTAGAAACATTTACTGTCAGGAAATGTTTTTGTTTCTGCCCAGTTTATGGATACACATTCTTTGCATTTATGGGATGTTTTTCATTAGCTAAATTCTATACCAGCACATTAAATATATTTTTTGGTCACAACTGCATATTTTATATTTATTAGAGCCTCTTGCTTTTCTCCTTATTTACTTAGAATGACGATCTGCTATTTGCCCACCACTGACAACCATGAAAGGCTAGTCGACAGTAAACAAATTACTTTCAAATTATCTGCTAAATATTCCTAAACAGATAAGGCTCCTGACATTTCAGAGCAAGACCAAGTTACAGAACACCTAAAGCTGGTAAAATGAGTTAGCACTACTTCAGGGTTAAAAAAAAAAAATCAAGAAAAAAAAAGAAAAAAAAATCAATCCAACAAATAGCATTCTTTCACAAAAGTAATACTGCCAGATGCACTGTCTGCATTGCTTTCCTGTACTCACAGGTAAAGCCAGATTCTATGAAGTTCTCTGTGCTGCACCAGAACAAAAAAGCACTTACTCCCATCCTTTATTTCAAGCACACAGGCACTTACCTTCAGTTAGTGTTTGTAGCACTCAAAAAGTGCTACAAACAAACTGCTCAAAAGCTCCAGGCAAAGCCTTGAAGTATCTTAAATAAATTCAGTTTTCTTAATGTTGCTTTGACTATTGTAATGTGCTCATTAAAAAAGTAACAATGACAAAAACACACAAAAGGAGCATGAACAAATAAGTGTTAGGGATTTTATTTTGCAGTTTTGCATTTTGCTGCTAAAAAAGCTCAACTGCCAAAAAAATACGATTGATGTGCTTTTCCTTTGAAATTAATCTGTGCTCCATTACTTTGCAGAAACATTCAGGTTTTTTTTTTAAAAGACTAGAATCATCGTTTACCTCTATCTCTTAAAATGGAAAAAACGTATTACACACTTTTATACAATTCAAAATAAACCTGATCCCAATTTCCAAATGGTATGCAGTAAAGGAAAATTATGGGGGTGGAGAAGGAAAACTGTGCTGTTATTCTCCCACCAATTCAAGCTCCGTTAACTTCTATGAAAATAATACAGTAAAAACAAGTTGTACTACTGCTGTGGCTAAGACCACACAACTTTTTAAGGGATATGTTCCAAAGCCTAGGTTGCATCTGCAACTGGCAGCCACTGGCAAGCACTTGGAAAATATAAGAAAAAAAAATCTAAAGAATTGTGGACCTGGAAAGCCTTGAGTCTACATTTGACCTCAAACAGGAAAGTCAGTTTCAACTCTCCTTTTATTTCCCCCTTACCCCAGGAAAAAAAAAAAAAAAAAAAAAAAGGCGCTTACTTTTTGTACTAAAAAGGAAATACTTCTCTTGCTGAAATAAAACACACATTTACACTAATTTACAAAAGCAAATTCAATAGCTTTACCAAACCGTAAATCTCTTTAGTTTAAGCTCTCTAGTTGAACTCCAGAGATTTAAAATTAATTTTCCTCTTCCCCACTTCTCCCACAATTTTCAAAAGTCAAGATATGAGCTTCCCCACACAAGAATTCTCTAAATAAAATACTCTTCTAAAATAAAAAAAGATGAATGTATTTAAGTTTCGAAAGACTGATCATATCATAAAATTGTTTCACATTTTATTTTAAATCTGTGGAAAGTAAAACTTCCAGACAAAAATGATCCCAAATTTATGTTGAAGAAAAACATTTGCCCAATGTTAGGTTTTTATGCTTCAAGTAGGTACACAGCAGAAATTCCCAAAGATCATCTAACCTAGGTTGATATTGAGAGATTATTTTAAATCATACCCATTCACCTGTCCTCGCTCAAACACTGTATACCTAGACACTGAAACAGAAACTCATGCAAGTTCTATGTACCAAAAGAGATTAATGTTTTAAAAATGATGTATATAAATTCTGATTAAAATCTGAGTTGGTTTTGGACTTCATAGTTATCAAATTGTTAAAAGTTTAAGGGGAGAAAAGTATACATAGCAGTTAGTATATATATAAAAAAGAACACAAAATACTTACACATCGATGACACTACAACTGCTCTACTACTAATTATGTTAAGTTGAACAAAAATACCTAATGTCAATTCTATTTCTTTAAATTGAGACTTTTTTTTTCCTGTCAATGTCAGTGACAAACCATTATTCTTTACTAGAGCCACCTGGCACTAGTAAAATGCTTTGAGAAATATCAGCTGGTTAACAAATTGTGACATCGGCTGTTCAAGCTCAAGTGGCCTCCCAGGAAAGCAGAATCGTTGGTTTCTCATTTTGGTCTTTGAGAGACTTAGCTTTAGTTTATTTTGACCTCAAAGTCATGAAAGTATTTATAGTCATACTAGCCTAGCATTGCTCAACAATTATCTATCTGAAAATGAAGAACAGAGGCCTCTTTTCTCCCAGCTCATTCATACTATGTTTTATGATTCTTACTTGTAACCAGAAGATGTTGAGAAAGGTAAATATTGCAAATACTTATCTGCTACCAGTGCAGTTAACTATAGGTAGATAAAGAAAGCCAATTCACAAAAGGACTAATGGGAAAGTTAACAAACAACTTCGGCATACGTTATAATTTAGGTGTGCAATCTTTAGTAGGTTAAGAACAATCAAGGATTCCTGTCAGAAGACTTTAAAAAAAAAAAAAACAGCAAGTGTGAGAACCACCAGGAAACTCAGTAAAACTTTAGGACAATAAGCATCAGAAGTTGTATGTTGTGTATAAATACCCATCTTTGTTCTTACGTGTTTTCTCACTTTATTAAACTTAGCCAGTTCTAATTCTTTTTTGTATGAATATTTTGTATATTTTGTATGGACATTTTAAACTTTCAATAGGAAAAGGTGTTGAAGATGTAATTATAGTCAGCTTTATGAAAAATACATGACAAGTAGAAATTAAACTGAAGTCAGAAAAGTCTTCATATTATAGCTCTACCAAGACTAAATACATCAGATACATAAAAAAGATTAATATATGTTTGCACAAACAAAATCCAGAGACAACAATCTATGGCCTTCCGTCCCTTCACAAGCATTAAATGTTACCTAAATGTCCAACAGTTATCAACACCAAAGCATCCTTTGTACAGATGATGCACATAACATATCGCACTGCTAGTCTTACTCTTCACAATTCAGCAATCTGCAAGAAGTAAAAGCCCTTAATGTTTCACGAATCCTGGAAGAGATCATAACCTTCTTAAGGTATTCTTGGGAGAAGTTACTCACTAGAGCGGTGCACACTCAAACAGCTGGTGCAGCTTCCAAGGCAAACTTGTTATACAACGGCTCCAAAATCACCTCACCTCTGACTCACATATTTTGTATATGCACATGATGGGTACCTGAGGGGTTGGAAGAGAGGGACAGTAGCTCGAGGGAGACTGTTTTTTCACCCTGGTACCTGGGACACTAACAAATGGCACAAAAGAATAAGGAAACTGCCTTTATCACTCATTACTCCCTCAGGGCACATTGCAAAGCAGGCAGACTTGATCCTCAAGCTGAATTTTAACTAGCAACTTAAAAGCTGAAGGGTCCCATATCACATTAGAAATCCATCAAGTCACTGAGTCCTAATCAATGATGTCAGGTCTTAGAAGCATGCATATATATCATCTAAAAGGCTTTTGTTTTCTGGTTTGATTCAAGGCTAATGTCTGAATTTTAACTGTCAGTTATACTGTGAAAAGGCTAAGACACTATATTTAAGCTTTATTTTAAGCATTTATTTGAACTTAAATTACTTCATTCCAGATATGCTTAAACACAGTGTAAAAACACACCCATCAAAACATATCCTGTCATATAATAAAATTGCAATATTTGTAATCAACTGATAAAAGTATTTGCAGGACACCAAGTTTAGTATCACCATTTTAATCTATTTCATGAAATTCAAGACTCCAGGTCAGTAGAAGTTAAACATTAAGGAGACAAAATAAGCTTCCAAAGCAGTAAATTGGCTGCCAGGTACAAAAAAAACAAGTTCCTCATTATTTCTGGGGGAAGGAAAAAAAAAAGTGCAGTGCTAATCACTAAAGCGACAATAAATTTTGGGGGAAAAAACATTAAAGTAATACTGAATACCAAATGGAAAACAAATTGGGAGGAGTCACAAGCAAGGAAAGGAAGATAAAGGGTTCTTTCTTGTGAGGGTGACAGAGCACTGGAACAGGCTGCCCAGAGAGGTTGTGGAGTCTCCTTCTCTGGAGATCTTCCAAACCCGCTTGGACGCAGTCCTGTGCCACGTGCTCTGGGTGACCCTGCGTGTGCAGGGGGGTTGGACTACACGATCTCTAGAGGTCCCTTCCAACCTCAACCATTCTGTGATTCTGTGAAAGGGTTTAAAAAATGATTAAACATTTTATTGCACTTAATGTGATGGTCTAACACACAAAGAACAAAACATTCTTAGTTTTTAAAATAGCGTATATTTTAAAGGAAATCGCTTTTCGAAGCATCTATGCATTATGTATGGTTTACTCCAAACAGACAAGAAGCATAAATCTGTATGGTTGTGATTGACAAAAGCAGCAGACCAAAGCAGGGGCACAGGGAAGCTATGTCTTCTCAAAAAAAAAAAAAAAAAAAAAATGTTTGTGGAATGCTGTTTACTTCAGTTCCATTTTACAATCACTGTTACATGGGGAATGGTTTGACTGAAATGTCTGCAGACTGTGACCACCCACACTATGGGAAGCACTATGATTAAAGAGAGCTCTGTGTTCTAGTATCTGCCAGCAAAGTCTGCTCCATGCTGTAATTATTATATTTGCAGTCTTCTTATAATCTATTGCATGTGTTGAAGCAAGTCCCCTACACTGTCCAACAAAAAAAACATTGAACTTGAATAGCAAGTTATTTTTAATATGAACAAATAGCTAGAAAATTGGATACTTTAAATACTGTTCTTTTAAGTTTATGAAAACATTTTGACCTAAGATATAGCCAGTACCATAACGAAAACAGATCTACCACCAAAACCTTCACTTTAGCTCTCTTATCAGAAGATACAGCCTGACATACCACCCCTCCCCACCACAATTTTATAATGAACTAAGCCATTACTTTAAGTCTTTAAAGCACAGAAACTATGTGAATTTTGGATTAAGTTTGCATCTAGAGAACACTAAAATATTACAATTCCGTCTGTCACTAAGTGCTTAGGCACACTGAACATTTCCAATAACCCTACCACATAAATATACTAGAAGCTCTCCCTTTCTCTTTAAGGATGGATATTCAATACCCTGCAGTAATAATAACTTTGAAGACAAGACAACCTAAAATCAAAATAAGCAGTAAATCCCTCTGTGGAACATTTAATATCACCTCTTCCTTAAGTATTTTTTAAAAAAGACCTGAAACTTTTTCTCTGTGCACTCTCCTGATGTTGCCTGGTGCAGTAATATCAAAAAAAACATAGGCAGTACAATTCTGCCGAAAGAGGCACAATACCTAGCTGTTAGTGCATTCTTCATTTCAACATTTATGAGGCAATCTGCACCATTTCAGCAATTCTTCCAGGTGTTGGCTGCACAGATGCTTCTTTGAAAAGCGCAGATTGTCTGCTGGCTGTAAAGATTAAGTGTTACAACACACAGAGTGGCTGCCACTGCTTAGCAATGGAGGGAAGGCGCACGCACCAAACGAAAACCTGAATAAAAAAATAAATCCAGAACTGGGCGGAAACCCACTTATCTCTGCCCAATCATTTCTATCCACTCCAGACAACTTCCTGAAAAAATGACTTTTGACACTTTGAAATAAACCCTTGATTAGAGTCAAGGCTAAATTCCACATACAGTGACTGAGGAAAAGGACCACAAAGACACTGGAAAGACTAAAGGAAAAAATATTTAGAAAAAGTAAATATAGAAAAAAGTGAAGGGGAAGATATAAACATGCTACATACTTTAATTGTCATCAGATGTCTTTCATCTGAAGGAAAACACTAAAGTCTTTGCAGTCATCAAAGTTCCTGATGATTATTTGCACAGGTAAGAGGAGGAATGGCAAATCCTCTTTTCCAAACATACCCAACAGAGCTGCAAGATCCCTAAAACCACAAGACTGAATCTCAGAAAGTGATTAGCTGACGCTGAACCCCTTTGCCTCCAGGACACGTAACATTTTCCATTTTTCTCTGAAAGCATGCGCCCTGGAACACAGACCTCCCTCATCTCACAACTGCTGGGACAAAGTGGCTTCCCCACTCTGTTTTTTCTCCGCTTCTCTCAAACTGACATTCCTTTCTAATTATCTAGTGTTTTACCTATGGCAAAATACTGCAGAGATAATATTACAAAGATAAGAAACACTCTAACGAATTATTTATTTACTTCAGTTTGAATAATACTAAGTGAATTCTCTCCCCTTAGAGGAAGGGAAAACTAAAGATTCAGACCATGAGCTGTACTAAAACCTCTACTAACCCTCTACATTTTATGACAAATTCTTTCTCCTTTAACTTTCTTAATAACACATAATAGGTAAAGTATGTTTATAATTTTAACTCAAGTATCTCAGTCTAGCTCTTAATCTCACTCTTTCAAAACTGTCTAGATAAGAAGGAAAAAGACAACTCGTTTCTCAGTATGACCTCTAGCAATTCATAAGCCTTTTAATAGACACATGTTACCCATAAATGCCATTAATACATTATCCTTATCTCATAGAGACATCATTTATTGTAAATCCAACACTATTTTAATATTTTTCTGTACCAAACCATCTTGAGGCCCACTTGTTACATGACAAATGCTTTACACTCTTGCTAACTTAATAAAGCAGACTGGATGGATACTGAGGTTCACTGTAATATATTCATGTTACCTTAAATTTTTGTACCCTAGAAAAATGTGAGCTTTTGGAGTCACTTTTGTAAAGATAAGAGTACTTAAAAGAATTAGATTATATTTGGATTATTTTTAACATAGCAGGTTCTTTTCTGAAAGCAACATTTTGTGAAATGTTGAGGCAAATAATTAGTCTGTTTTTGTCCAGTATTTTTTCAACCTATGAAATTCAGATTAGGCCCTAAATGAATAGCCCAACTAAGTCTGAACTATATATGAACACAGTATGTAGCAAGCTTCCTAAAAAGATGACAAGTGAGCACAAACTCACATCCACATCTCACCTATGAATATACTGGAATCACTGTCATGTTCAAAACATATCTTCAAATACATCTATATCTCTACTGAAGTTCATAGTGCTAGACAGACGGTGGAAACTGGATGGAAAACCATCTCCTTAAATTCACAATGATGTAATTTATATTGAACAAAGAACATATGCAGCAAAACTTTAAAAAAAAGACCTTTATCAAGGTCTCCTTCCCCATTAAATTCATTGTTTTTTCCCAAAAGTACAGAATTAAGTGAAATTATAGTTCACTGAGATGTTCTGTGTTCCAGACATATATTCCCTCAATATTTATAGCCTTCAGCACGCATGAAGTGCATCATGCTTTGCCCTCCCATAGGGTACATGGTACCCTTTTAGGGTACATGACCCTAAAAGGGCATATATAGGCTATTATGTTCAATTTCTACAAGAAAGGGGAAGTAAGAAAGGCTACAAAATACACAAATAAAAGATCTCTTTGTTCTTCAGAGAAACTCTTCTCTCTCTTTTAAATACTTATCTGCATATTCATGCTATAGGAAAATTCAATCTACCAGTGGACCTATCTTAGAAAGAAACAAGGTCTGTTCTGCCAAGAACAGTACTTTTTCAGGGACCCTCCGATATTATTTGGTAAGAGTTTCAGCAGAACTCCAAGTAATTATGTTATGCTTACTGGATTGAAGCTTGATTTGTGGTATGCCTAGAGCATTTGAATACTTCAGCACTTCCACAGTAAGTCCTAACAGTAAGCCCTGGTAAAAAAAAATACGGGGGGAAGGATAGAAAACTAGACATGGGAAAGTTCTACAGAAAATAGTTCATCACTGAGACAAAAGACTTGACCTCAGGATAGTCGTGTAAAACAGCCCCAAAGAGAATCCTGGATCTGCAGCTCAAGACCTTGCAGCATAAAGATAGCTTCATGAGATCCAGGAGAAATCACAGACAAGTAGGCTGGATGACTCATGGCATACACCACTACCCAGTTCAAGGAAGTTTACGTTTTATCTCTTTTTACTGATAAAAAAATACTTAAGTATTAAGATTATAGTCTAGGCAGGGTGAATCGCAGACAGAGATTATTAACAGCCTTGAGCTCTCTGATGCTAGTACATAAACATTCCTTGACAAGGGAACAAAATTATAAAACAACATGTTAAGTGTGTGAAATCATCTCCCTGTCCAAGATTAGGTGACTATAGCAGCCACTCAGACTAAAGACGCAGAAGGTGAAAATGTTTCCTACTACAGAGGTTACTCACCATCGTAGGAAAAGGATATTCCTGCAGGCAGAGAAGCTGTCTGGCTGCATGAAATTTTGAGAAACCCATTCTAAAGACACACTCCCACTGATTTTCCTGAATGGCTGTAAATGGTTTGCTATCATTTCAAGATCAAGAAGTTTGATTTCAAGAATACAAACATTTTGCTAAGTGGGCGAAGATCAATGAAAGAATATGAACAGTCACAGACTCTTCCTTTTGTCAGGCACACAATTTAACCAGCACTCTCCTCCCATTTTTACCATAAGAATATAATTTAAGAACAGTGATATTCTGTCTTTTTGGAAGTAACTGTCATAATAGAAGTAGATTTTCTTAAATCTCTTTCTTAATTCTCTTCTATTTCTCAAACTTGAAATTATTCTACAGTGTTTGTTAGTCAACTTTTCAAAATGTCACACTTAGTAGTGTGACATTAAATAATTAGATTATTAAATAAAGGCAGCTCATAAACTCCCTTCAGAAGACTTTCTGAACATACATGATCTTCTTCCTGTGAACTTCACTGCTTAACATCTTCTCCACAGATACGCTACACCTACTACACAATGATAATTTTGCTTGCCTAATTCCTCATGCAGTTTAGCAGCCATGCTTAAAAAAAAAAAAAAAAGCTCAGAACTTCTAATTACATTCTTCTGTTACTGCATTATGTTTTTTTTCTTGCTTTAGTTTGTATTCTTCTGCATCCAGGTTCACGTAACTTCCTATTTTCAAAAACAACTGGCTGCATTTGGATGACT
>NW_010580569.1:82648-109404 GCF_000705375.1 Tinamus guttatus | reverse complement strand
ATATTATATATAATTTTATAATGGTGGAATAAAAGGGAAGGATAAAAGGGATGGCTCTTTCTTTTTGATTCTTTGTCCTTTTTATTTGCATAATAAATCTTTGACTGTAACAACTTCAAAACCAATAATATTTTCTAAACCACTGGTGCACAGTGTTTAATACAATGCATCCTAGATACCCTTCAGTACAGAAAAAAATAAATACAAAGAATTGGTCATTATCATATCAACAAGTAAAATACAAATAGAATTTTCCCCATCTCAGTAAAAACTAGGGGCAAAAAAAAGACACAAAGCAGTCCAACTACATGCACTATGCATACAGGAAAGTAAAAGGATCATTAAATTTGTCTTTCTATTAGTGAATGTCCTGAGTAACAGCAAGTATTTTGAGGAAGTTCTAACACAGAAGTCTTATTGGTGCAGGTGTCATTAGAGAGCTAAGCCTCAAAATAATGCTAAGCAAACCGGGGAATACAGAATTTAGTTTCTGATTTAGTGACTATATTGTTAAAAGAAATTGCTCATATTCCACTGGAAGAATATTTATTGGAATGTTGGGAAATATATAGCTGTGTACACAAAATAAACACACATATACAAGCATGCAACACAAAGAATGCCATCTACTGGTATGTAAGAATATACTCCACTGTTCAAAAGTTGGTAAAGTTACCACTGTATGTAATAAAATTGTCACCATTATGCACTGTAAAAGACTCTTTCCAGTTTTAAACAATGTCTTCCTTACAGACTCAGGATGCTGAAGTTCAGCAAGTATCTATAAATCATATACCTCTCAAAACAGGCTTCTCTACATAAAAGGCACAGAAAGAAAATATAAAAAATAACTGCTATAATTTTCATTATATTATTCATCTCCCTTTTTCATCTTCCATTCATAAAAGCCATTTTGGATACCTTATAAAAATATGATGAGAATCTCTATGTATCTTGCATAAGACAAGATCCCTCTCAGTTCCTTCTTGTTTTACTGTAATGCCTTACTGTCCTAATTGTGCTAGAAATATATGAAGCTTTTAATAAAACTATTTGCTTCAGAGGTAACTCATTCCAGCCACAATATGCATCAACAGGTTCACACTTCATGCCCTTTTCCCAAGATGACTTCTTTCCATTTTATTTTCCCCCCTCAGCTATTTTTCTCAACTTTCTCTTCTCACTCTCTCCCTCAGCATTTTTTCTCTAATACTTCTATTTCAACTTGCAAGAGGCATTATTTGCTTTCCAGAAGTAACTCAGAAAGCTTGCAAACTCCCAGTAAGTCAAAGATGAGCAACTGTTCCCTTGCAGACAAGTAAGTCTCTCAAATATTAAAATTTTAAATAAGTTTAATTTTGAAGAACTCCTAATTTTGTGAAAATGCTTTTTACTTTCTGACTTACTCTGAATATCATTGCCTAAACAAAATACATGTCACTAGATAATTCTCAAAAATGACAAATACAGTAACACGTCATCAGACAGCTGGAGAAGGAAGAACAAGAAACCACTGACAAGTCCAAGTTTGCAGTGAGAAGTAACCAAACATTTAAAGGCAGGTGTAACTGTTCTAAAGAAGGAAATCACAAATGATTTTTTCCTCAAATAGACACCCTTTCAAAGGTGGGGTAATTCATCACAGTAATTCATCACACTCATAATGCGATAAGAATAGCATTTTTACACATTAAGTAAATGCTCTTATATAAAACAAAAACAGTACTACCTAAAAAAAGTAAAGGCCCTAAAAACCCAGTTTCCTTAAAATTCTGGCACAGATTCAGTACTAGGGGTGAAAGGCCACTGCTTCATTAACTGAACCAACTCAATTAAAATTGTAGCTTAATGAAAAAGTCAAGATGATCATAAAAAACCCAGGTCATCCGGAGAACATCACTAAAAAATCTCAAACATCCTGTGCTTAATTGGCAGTAAACTTCTTGATCTGGCCTATTTGAGCAGTGGCAAACCACTGCAAAACACTCTAATACAATTCAAAGATACAAAAGACAGAACTCCATCAAATTTAAACTAAATCAATATATATAACTTAAAAGTACATCAAAAGGTTTGCATGTGGAGGACAGTACGTGCCTTCTTTCTGGAAAATAAGGCTTTCAATTCAGATCTTTTAGTGTGTCCTCCACAGGAAGACGCATTAAAGAGTAAAAAAATGGAATAATTCTAAAAGGAAAGATCCCAAATAGAAGACTGACTTTGACAACATCTTTTGAGATTTGTAACCAAAATTAAGAGACAAAGTTCTTTTTACCAGAAAATATTTGCGAACTGCTGTACAAGGGGTACAAGGAGGGGCTGTACAAAAGGCTTACTATATTAACAGTTTTCAAAGCTGTTTACTTAACGAGATTACATTGATATTTTGGAATCTCCTACATTTCTGTTAAAAAAAAAAAAAAGTGAGGTTCCTGCAAGCATGCTGCAATTTTGCTGCAAAATATGTTTTTTGCAAAACAAAGACCCTCTACTTGAAAAGACTATGTTTGCCTTTTCAAAGAGGTACTGAGGGACAGACAGCATTACCTACTGACTGCTCACAGTGCCCAAAGGAGAAAAAACATATAGTCTTTGGCTCCTGTCGTATGCATTTGGAAACAAGTCCAGCAGAAAATTGTGACGTTAAACTCTTAGACAACAGGGAGAGTTGAGGATTACAGACTATAGTTCAAAACTTTGACCTGACTACAGGATTATCCCAGTAACCTTCACAAATGATCAGTAGACAAAAACCAGTTTGATCAACACACAAGTCAAAATAGTTACATCCTTGTACATATGTCCATTCATACACAGCAAAGTATAGAATAGGTCCATATTAAACAAAAACTATATGCTCTAATTAAAGATATACAATGGTACTATCAGAGAAAAGTTCCCAGTTTTTGCAAGAATAATACTTTTACAATGATGCAATAATATTAAAGTTTTCTTAATCAAATATAACACAATTTATCATCATGCCATCTCAATTTAAAAATTATCTGGAAAAGTACTAGTAAAAGATAAACATGTATAAAGTCTCACTAAAGATAAAACACACACTTTCCATTAGACATTATAGCAAAATGCAATAATTCCAGCACTATTAAAATTTGGACAAAGTACACCTGTCCTCTTCAGCATATTAATAGAAATGTGACCGTAGATGGGATACAGATAGTCAAAATAACTACATGTTTCTAGAAATGAAAATTTAGCCAAAACCAAATCATTAAAAATAGATATCAAGGGTGATAGACCCTGTTTAAGGTATCACATACACACTTTTATTCCTTTGTATTCCTTAGAAGCAAAATAGGGTATTAAGAAAAATACCTTTTAGGGAAAAAAAAAAAAAGTATTGTTCTTGTGTTACCAAATTTGAAAAGGGAAGGAGAGGGAAGAATTAAAACTCTTCCATAAGTTCTCATGGCTTTCTAAAACCTTGCAAAAAAAAACAAAAACAAAAAGAGCAATAACAAAAAAGCACAGTGATAGTGTAATAAACCAATAAATGCTGAAGAAGCAATAAACAATTCAGAAACACAGTTTATAAACCTATGACACAGGAGGAAGAGCAATCAGGTTAATAAAATGGGAAAATGGGAAACTACTCCAGAAATGCTCTGAAGATGCAGAATGAAGAGCAACCTGCAACTGTGATTGGAATGAAGCTGGTTTAGCCCCACCAGACAGAAGCCCCTCTTAGATCCACACACACTGGTCTGCAAAGCACTTTACTCAGCACAAGCCGGGGGAGAACCACCCCTAAACTAAACCACCTTCCTTCTTGGAAACTGTTGTCACGGGGTCATGATTGTTTTCATTAGTGAGAAGTCTGTAGCAACAAGTATTTTGGCTTCCTATATCACATCTGGCCAATGGATGAATAAGGAGTTTAGATTTCAATTCTATAATGGGAAATCATAAAACAGGAAACTTCTCACAGTTTTAAACAGCATGCAATCCTAAAAACACTGGCGTCTACTTTGTGCCTTTTAATTAACTACTAAACCATGTCTTCACATACTTGATTCTTTATGAGGACTTCAATAGCCACATGCAAACTTGGTTTCTTAAACTTCTTAATAACAAAGTGGATAGCAACCCTTCTGCCCATTAGAAACAACTCAGCTTTCCTAATGATAGAGGCAGCAAGCTGTCATAAGAAATGGCAAAAACTATGTTAAAATATATTTTTTTGCTACTTTCAAAATGCAGTACAGCAGCTGAAAATAAGGGAAATGAGATGAGCCTTCTCATTTATAATCATAAATAAAGCCCCATGGAAGGCCAAAAATTTTAATTTCTGTATCTCAAAAAAACAGGTTCTATTCTTCAAGAACATCACCGATGGCAAGATGTAATTTAATAGTCAATGTATGTAGTTATAAAGGCAAAGAAAAGAACACTCCCACTAAATCGACTCAATAATATTATTTTTCCATATATAGATTAGTCATATATAAATCTGCATTCTGAAAGAAGCTGTGTTTACTATTAACGCTTTACTTTCAATAATAAATTTTAGAGATTGCTTTCTACTTTTATGGATTTTAATATGGCATACCCCTACTGCACCAACATTTTTCTTTAACATATTCTTTCCCCTAAGATTGATTTGTTCCATGCATGAGGGCTTGCTCACTACTTCACCTTTACCACTAAGTACCTCCACAATGTTAAGGCACTAAGCCAAAGAGGTTAAATTAAATAAAATTTGATTTGGCAGTTTATTTTCATTTAACTTCAGGATTTCAACTGCCTTTAATTGTGTCACCACAAAATTACTTCCCTCCCAACCTTCAGGAAGCTTTTTTAAGTACTTGGGATTTTTTTGCTTATTGTTCTGTAACATACAACAGCATATCTACCACCTTCAACACAAGACAGTAAATTACCTTGTTGTAAAAAGAGCTGCCTGTTTACTATAGGATGAGACCAGAGCAAAACACTGCACAAGTTGGTGGTCAGGTCAGTGTGAAAACAGCTAAGACAAAGGTTCAACTTTATGGCTCCCATAGCTTATTTATCTCAATATGCTTCTGTAGCTACTTTTGAGACACATACGATGTAGAAAATAGTCTATAAGGAAATATCTTTAAATAGACATTAGGTGAGCCAGCAAATCGTATATTTATGACAATTACAATCATTACCGTAGTTCCTAAAAGAATACTTCAGGAGTAGCAAACTAACATGGGCTCTAAGTCTATCTTTAAAAATTCCTTTACAACTAAGACCAAGATAATAATAGTTTACTACTACAGTGACCTCAACAAAAGCTTTTCGATGAAGATTAAGGGCAGGCAAAATAAGGTTATATTAGTTAAGATTAAGCTATGAAGAAAGTTTCATGGTTTATGGTAAAACAGAGAAAATATGTATATAAAGGCAGCCTATATGCATACAAGTACACGCAGGGCATCTGAATGATTGTGAGAACAAGCTGCTGAGAAATTATCTCACCAAAATCATCCATACTCATCAGTTTAAAGGTATTTACTAGCACACACCCCTGCTTACCCTTACCTGTTTTATATTAATTTGCACATGCTAGTATGATATATGCATAGCTAGGAAAATGATGCATATAAATAAACAGCTCAGAGAACCTGAAAATATCTTCACCTTAGCAGAAGCGTAAGTAAATAATAATGATCCAACTATAATCTCACTAGTTATGAGGACTATATAGTTAAAAAAAAATAAAAAGGAATTGTTAATACATTTTAAAGCATATTTAAATATGGATCCATGGAAAAGGCCAAAATGGAAGGTCAACAGTATGGACACCTCAAATTTCTATTCCACATGTTCTGCAAGTTACTTACATGCTCATGGGCTTTGTTAGTTTAGTGTAGAGATGCATAAAATATGAACAGATGTGCCTACATAAAAGCCCTAAAATTGGGGTTAAGGTTAAGAATTCATTATTCATTAAAGTCACTAAATATAAACCAACACAAAAGGACTAACTCTCCCCTCCCTGAATGCCTTTGAGGCAGCAGGTTAAATAAAGGCAAAGAAGAAAAAAATAAAGACCAAACAGAAGATATTTCCAAAACAAACTTTATCCAGATTATTTATTTTACCTTAACGGAAAGGTTCTTTTTTAAATAAAACATTCTTCCCATCTGAGTTATGGTCTTTGCTTCCTACTTGCACTTACTGGAATTCACTGTATTAAAAGACTTTAAAATTATCCCACTTAAAAAAAATCACTTTAAAACAACAGATTGGCACAGACCACGCTATAATTAGAGACATTAGCACAGATCACACTACATTTAGAGACAAATAGGCTTCAAGATAATATGTATGCAAATTACGTTTGCAACAGTTTCTTAAATGACAATGTTTCTATGCAGTATAGAAGTAGCACCTTTAAATAATCAGTTTAATTCAAAGCAGTCCTGCAAAGGATTCATTCACTTACTCGTATCCAGCTGTTGGCCTTCAATTCCACAGGGTTCTGTGGTTCACTGCTGTACAGACAACATAAGCACCACATCAGAATCTTCTGGCTTTCATCTACAGAAAAGAAAAAAAAAAAGTAAATATGGAAAAACTTAGGAATAGTAATAATAATAATAAAAATCTAAACACAGATCCCAACAATCACTACCCATCCACAAAACCAAAGTGCTAAATAACTGTCTCAACTCATAACACCTCTATTCTACCAGAATCACACCATACATTTGATATTATTTATATGTAGCTTTTTTGTAATTATTTCCTTCAACAGCAATTTAAAAGTTATCAGAGTTTAAAATCTATACAATATTAAGACATTCTTAAGAAGGATGTACAACTTCGGAAATTATTTACATAAGAAACACTTGAAGCTATTGTTAAGGAATTTTATTTAAGTACCCAATAGTAACATTTATAATAAACAGTATCAACAGTAGTACAGTAACTGTTTAGTCTCACTTCATACACAATGTACATACATTGTATGAACATGTACATAAACACAATACACAATGTTTAGTGCTAACTTCATACACAATGTAACAGCATTGCTTCTAAAAACAGTTTTGGATGCACGAAATAATTCAAAACAAGATTCTTTTCGTAAATAACAAATTAAGATTCTCTTCAGGCAACTGCTTCCGCTTCAGGAAACTGAGATTTCTGCAGACAGCAGTATACCTGAATACCAAAAGGGGAAAAAAATCCTCATGTTCTTGAAATTCTGTCTGTGATCAGATCAGGTTTACACATGATTCTAGCTACTACTGCCATCACGAAGCCATCTCTAAGATCCTACTATACTTAACAATATTGCTACTGTTCAGATTCAGAAAGAATATTACAGAAAGGCTGGGTATTTGGAATAAGCAGTTGAAAAGCTATTTAATTCATAATTCTTTCCCATAACTTCACTTTCATTTGGCTTTTATTTTAAGATGTTCCTTGGCAGATAACAAGATCCTCTATATTGAATTTCATCCCAGAATAAGACTGCATTGTAATAGATATTATAAAATATACAGGTACTATTGTAACTTTGCTATAAGACTTACTTACTAAGTGCTACTGTGTTTAATAATAATATATATGTGTATTGGCACATGAATTTTAGAAATGCCATTAGGAGATAAACTGAATAATATAAAGATCAACAAATTACTTCTGGTATTTTTTTTTATATTTGTGATACAGGAGGTAACAAGCAGTATTATGTAGAAGTGCCGTGTTTGCAAAACCTGAAGAAAAGCTAAAAGATAAATTAAGCAATGTCTCTTTTTTCACCAGGTGAACACAGATGTTAAGATTGATTTAAACCAGTATTCCTCAATAAATGTCTAACAAGCCTTGGGGCCACTAGTGGCCTCCCAGTGACTAACATGTCTGCACAGAAATGGTTGATCAAACATACATCTAACTAACTGCAGTTTGGGATATTCTGCCATTGTGTGTTTTTCTTTGTTTGTTTTTAAAAATAGGTTTTTATGAGGCTAATAATTTCCTAGGTTGTTTAAGATCAAAAGACTCATCTCTCAAAAATTTGAAGTATCCATACTCACTGGATTGCAACCATACTTAACTCAGATATCAGCACAAGAAGTCAATTTTACCACCTTCAAAACTCATTTTATCTAGACCAATTCAGAAACAAAATTACACGGGAGGCAAAATAAACAACAATTTATTGTCCAACCAGATCAGTCATAATCATTTGCTTCTTAGAAAAAAGGAGTTAAAAATATTACAAACAGATTCTTTTTTAATATTAGTAATTGAAATTATCTCCAAAACCAGACTTTACTAATAAGAAAAAAAAAAAAAAGGCCAAAACACGAGGCAAATAAACAGGGGGGGAAAAAAAAGTCCAAACCACCTACTGTCTGAAACAAATGTAGTTCAGGTGTTTACTGCTCGCCTTTTCCCTCATCCTATTTGTAGCTGTATATCTACAGTAAGCCATATAGTCATTTAAGTTAGGGTTTCTCAGCAACAAAAACAAAGCGAAGCAAAGCAAAAAAAAAAATCAATCAAGGAAGCATATATTTAACAGCTTAATTAGGATTTACAGGTCAAGGGATTTTTTGTGTGTGACTCAAGAAGTTATCTAGCATATTTCAGTACGATGAAACCTAACATGATGAATGATGAAAGACTGCCAATATAGGAGCTTATACAGATCTAGCTAGATATGTTCAAAACTCAAGCTACTTGAAAATATATTGCGTTACGGCCAGGCTTGCAGTTCGTTCTAAACTGAGAGTGTCTACAGATGAGCAGTTTTCCCAGTCAAACTTTTTGGCTAGGACACAAGTGAAAGCCCTATGGCCCCATCCAGCTCTGCCGAACAAAGCCCTCTTGCATTTTGGAAGACACTCTCATGTTCATCATATCTTCTTTTTTTTTTTTTGCAGCTATCTCTTAGGACTGAGAGATAAAGCATAGGTCTTCTACACAAATTTATGGCAACTGCAAAAGCTAATCACAACAAAAGACTTACCACAGAGAACCATGGAAAAGTTAGTAGTCATTTTTCCCCCCATCTTGTTTTTCCAGATTGTGATCATAAAAAGTCTACAATCCTGGTAAGAACTGAGAGTCATTATCAGGATATGAACAACCATATTCAATCTTACTACAGTTTGAAAGAATGCTTACTCTGGTAAAAATACCAAATGTGTACATTCAGAGGAACAAAATTAGCAAACTTAATGGTGGAATTTATATCAAAGAAAAATCTCACCAATTTTGTCCTGAACTTAAGTAGGTTAATGATGGAATTAAAGGAATGATTTTTATTTCCTGCAGGAAACTTAAGACAGCTTTGGCTCCCCTCTCCCTTTTTTTTTTTAAGCAACACTTTATTATGAAATATACAGCAACCCTTTCCTGACAGTATCCAAGGAGGGGGAAAAAAGAAAAAAAGACAAGAGGTTACAACTCCTTTCCCATAACAGAGTGTGGTCTGGATCATCCTACAATTCAGTCCATTTACCACGTCATGAATGACCACAGGCAAGGAACTAATGAAACGGCTCTTATTTTGAAATAAGAAATATTATTTTTTGAGCTTTTCATAAAATTTCTGATTTAAAAAAAATTCAAGAATACAGATTTGCTAAAATTGAACTATTTTTTAGAAATCAATACACACATAAGCATGCACATATACTATCTGCAGATACCGATATACAGAGCCACCAGAAAATTCCCTGGCATTTATAGCATTAGTCTGGGATTCAAGACATTTGGGCTCAAAACTTAAACAGGGAAGGGCTTACCAAGAAGGTAAGCCCCACAGCCCACAGGGGAAAAAAAAAGCCTAATGAAAATGAATTCTTCATATATCTACAGTGGCTTAGGACCAAAAATACTGCCAAAAGATTCTGTCTGGTTGTGCTTCCCTCAGATTAGCCTTCTAAATAAGGCTAACTTGGCCACCTCCTGCTCAAGAGTGTTTATGAGGAGATTATTTTCCCCTGGAGACCACGCTTCCTGCACTGACTAGCTGGCGATGTCAGCACCCAGCACCAACAGACATACATCTGAGTTGATCGGTATTGTGGTTTGGACATGAAGCAGAAGCATAATGCTTTTTCCCTCTTCCTTTTATTAGTATGAAAGACTGAAGAACTGAACAAAATTAGCTCCTTGTACTGCAAGGGTGGCCTGATCGCAAATATATTCCTGAATGAGTTACTTATCCAAATGAGAAATTACATGAAACCCACTTGAGAGTCAGCATCTGCTACAGCCAACATTATCTTAAAGAATATCTTCAGAACTAGTGCCAAACAAAATGAAAGTCAGCTGAATTTAAAATGCCAGCTGTCCAAAGAAAACTCAGGTGTCTCTGAAAAGAGGAAGTGTTGGGAATGCATGAGCAGACATCTTCTGGTCTACTGGCCTCAGGAATCTCCCTGACCCCTCTGTAAGCATTACAGTGAAGGATCCACTATGATGGAAGCAAAGTTTTCTGAACGGCTTGGTTGCCATTCCAAGGCAAACTCCTCACAAAACAAGCAAAATCCAAACCAAACCCCACACAATATGTAGAGAGAAGCTGAAAGTAAAAACTCAAACTTCAAAAGGAATGAGCAGCTTGTAAGAAAAGTGCTCATTTTGCTTTAAAAAATACTGAAGGATACAAAAAAAATCAACAAGACTGCTGTGGAAAGTAGTCAAAAAGGCAAAAACAGATGGCTTTCAACTTTCATGAAAAAGGAGGGATGCCTTGTTTTACAACTTAACATATTGTCAGCTGAGAAACACTGGTGGTCTAAACACTTGCATATTCTAGGGGGAAAAAAAAAGAGAAGAAAAGAAAAGCATGCATGTTATTTGTAAACATTAACAATTACCAACTTCGAACTGTGATTAGAAAGAGAACCTCTCCATTGCAAGAGAATAGTTTCCTCTCTAACAAAGACAATCGAAGATAAGAAACATTTTTTTTCCCGAGAAGGTGCCATAAGAGCAGTAATTTGCTGCTTAGCGAAAGTCACCTATGTTTAAAATTACGCTTCCCTTCCAAACTTTCTTTACAAAATGGAAATGCTGACATAATGTATGTCAGCCATGTGTTTCACAGACACCTTCATTCTGTCTGTTCTTGGCACTGACTGGAAGATAATAAATACAAACCAGAAGACACATAATCACTTTAGTCTAATGCTGTGCTTGACCTAATAAGCCATTCCAAGAGACCACAAAAGTAGACCTTTCCTATATTTTCCCAAAAGGAAGCATGAATCAGAAGAGAGAGAGAAGGCAACTTTTTTTTCCAGTTTTAAGAGAATATTGACAAAAGAGTGTTTTAAGAAAGGAGATAGTTTTAAAAAGGCTGAAAGAGTAACTTCTTAGCAGTAGAGCTGGAGTCATTTATTTATGTCTCAGTCACTGCCTGAGGTACTGAACTGCCAGTAATGGTAGCACAGGCACAGGTAGGGTGTGCTGCTTCTCACCACTCCGCTTTCCTCTTCGTTCTTATCACGCACAAGCACGTGTACACACACGCACTCTTAAGCGTAAAAGGCCATTCATTTTCTTCCATGTCACCACTTCCATGTTTTGCATTCTAAGCTCATTTACATTTTCACTAATTTACAAAATGGTTGACGAAAACAAATGCAGAGTAAGATCTATGAAAAAAACAGTCATGAATCAAGTACAGCTTTCTACTAATGTACATATTTTGTCATGTTTCAGAAAAATTAAATCTTTTATGTTAATATATACGTATGATAAAGTATTTTGTTATGTAACTGGAGGAAAATTCTCTTGAAAGTAATCAGAAATACTAAATTATGTCCATTTTGGGACTCTAACAAAAATAACGTTCGTGAAATAGTAAGAAAAAAGAAATGCACCAGAAATGACAATGCATGTAACAGTTCATTAGGTTTAAAGTCTACTGCTCCCAAAACAAGATTCTGCAAATAATCCTTGAAACTAGCTAAACCAAAAAGTAAATTTCAGACTGCTAAATGCCATATGCTTTAAATAAGTATAAAAATTTTAAAAATATATTAACATTTAACTAACTAAAATAAGTTAAATGATAACCTCATAAATATACTTAATTTTTAGAAAAGAATTAGAGGATAATAGACAGACAACCACTGATAATAACAATTTCACAACATTTTAATAAAACAAAAAACAAACCAACCAAAGAAAAAAACACAGTATTTGGGATCAAAATCAAGTTGGATTTTGCTACTTTCTAGACAAAAAAAGAGTTTTAGGAACTGTTACAGAAAGATCATTACAAGTTCTCACCATATCCTATAACAAAAGGATTCCAACAGAGTCTTCCTAGAAGCTGGCCAATTAAAGGGAATTGCTGGATTGCCACAACTGAATTCTGTAAAATAAATAAATAAATAAAACAGCAAACCTATTGCATCTCAAAAGCAGGTTAGGAACATTGTTAATGATACAGATTGTTGGAAATTACAGCCACAAAGATTTTGCTAAAAAACTCTAGAAAAATCTCTTAGCAAAACTTGCTGAAGGCAGCCTTAATGTTCAAAATAATTAAAGCTTAAATAAATAGTTTCCTCAGCTAATACTTAATTACAGTAGAAGAAAAATCCTCTCAACAAATCAGAAAAGTTTGTTTGTAAATGGAAATTTATGCTAGCAAAAGCATAATTTTGTGGTTCCTCATTGCTTTAATATTCTGTATCACAGATTTTATGTACAAATCAATACATACTATAGCATAAAACTATACATATTTCTGTTGCTTTTGTTTGTTTCTTTAAATTAAATGACATAGTGACTAGTCAGCAACAAACTCATTTAACTTGTAATAAAACAGAAAGCAGCTTCACTATAAGAGTAGTAGGCAGTGTAATCTATATACAATCCTGTGTAATCGGTCTTACTTTTCCATTTTTGTAACTTTACTGACTAATAGTGAAGGCTTTTAAAAATGGTACTGTGCTGAGATAATGTGTAAGTAGCAAGAATGATAACCATCTCCTGCTGCTGCAATAAATTCCTTAGATTTGTCTCAGATTTGGGGCTTGCCCTAGACTTTCTGGGGCCATAGGCACAAGGTCCATTTCAGGTCAAGCCTGAGATTATTATAAGTAGTAACATTAATAATATAAATAATGAAAAAAAATATACATATATATACGTATCTTTTCCTTTAGACATACAAAGCATGAATCAACACTACTCAAAAATCCTTTGAGAAATTACATTTCTGTTTATTAAAAAAAACTAATAAAAAAAAACTAAAAAAGACTAATATTTAAAGGAATTACTTTCATAAACACTCACCTCATAATATATTAAGAGTATTTCTAAAGGTAACTATCATGACTAAATATTTTTTCCTAGCCTTTTTCAGTACACACATAAATAACAAAGCTTACCAAAGGAAAAAAAAAAAGGCAATCTAGAGAGTACAGGCAATAATTAAATTACTCAACAGCCAGCAGCACATGCCAATGATGTGACCATATTTCTAGAATTCACTATGTATGCTGCAGCACTGGAGTTAGCATGTCAGCAGACTCCCTAAGATTTAAGGGATCAGTTACGATTTTGCATGCTAAGACCTTTAAATAATCCAATTTATGACCTGACAACTAGAATCAAATTCTTGTTTATTTTAAAGAGGTTTTTAAAGAGGTACAGGATTGGCCTGGAAGCCTCACATGACAATATAACCAATCAAGGAGAAAAATAAATAAATAAATAATAAAAAACTCCTTTCACAATAAATCAGGGAAACAGGAAGCACATTCCTGTTTGCATTACCTGCACTGGCTGTTGCCCCAATTTGCCCCTGTGATCTGGCAATACAATAGGTCAATACCACAAGCTTCTTTACTACTGTTAGATTTTTTTTTTGGTTAAAAATGGTTCAGATTGTTTCTTCAAAACAGTGACTTCAAAGCAGTGCATTCTTTCTGTTACATTACTTACCATATGTTTTAAAGTTTCATAAATCTGCTGTAGAAACTCCTGCAGCTGGGGCAAGTGACGGCACACATCTTTCTGGGATTCCAAAGTGGTGGCCTGTCCCCACTCAGTAGCCTTATCCAACCAGTACTTGAAGTCCAGTTTAGACACTGTTGTATCCTGGGCCATTCCACAGTCCTAAAAAAGATTTCACCTCCAAATCAGGTAGATCTAAACACAGATTAAGAATGTGAGAGGGAGAACGGCCTTCTGCTATTTTTTGTTTGTGTTTCCATTCTAATAGTATGTCTATTTTCTTTTTATTTATAAGAGGACAAAATAGTAACTCCACTATGACAAAGAAGCAAAGGTGGCATGGTGGTTGCAAAAATTGCCTTAGAACAGGCCACCCAGTTGAGTCTTAGGCTTTTATTATCTGAATTTGTTGCTGCCAGTATTTCATCCAAAGAATACTAGAATAATATGAGTGTACCTGGACGAGTATGCGGAAACACATTTATATTTTCTTAAAATGGTTTCTTTGAAAAATATATTTTTATATTTTTTGCAAAAAAAATAGAATGCATAATGGAAAACTGAAAACACCTGTTTCAAGGTAAATTAAAGCATTAAAAGAAGATTTGCACAAAAGATGAGCAAAGGGCAAAGAGAAAGGGAGAAGCTAGGAACCATACTGTCTAAACATTGTAAGATATATAGTCTATATCTATTTACATACTTCACAGCCTTAATGCTGAATCACAGTGTTGACACCCTGAAACAAACAAACAAAACCAAACAAAATAAGGTAGTAACTGCTTTTCTGTTTTCTGGTTTTCTTTTTCACTAGTAGAAGGGCACAGAATTATAGAGCAGCAGGCTCTACATTATTCTGTCTGAAAGAAACACCTTACGGGCTAAATGAACACCTCAGCCATTCAATCTTGGATTTTCTTATGTCAAGATTGCAAAGATGACTCTTATTTAAGGACAAATATGGTGGCAGTTTTCAGAGTGTCATATTCAGAAAGTAGCAGAAGAAATTGGAATCAATTGATATTAGCCTTCTGTAGCTTTTTGTAAACTAAGGACATGAAGACATAGACCAAAATATAAGCCTCAACCTTAGCACTAACCCTGCAAGACAAGCCCGCTTTACAAAAAGCTATCAACTCCTGACATTCACATCAGTTAAATAACATACTAATCCAAGACAGATAAAAATCTTAATACATTTTGTACTGGCAATATATAAATGCATACCTCAGTGAATCACAGCTATTCTGTGAGTTGGATCTTGTCCAGTAAGAAAACATTGAAACAGTAAGGTAAGGGAGGCAGTTAGCTGGCCAGAGTTCAAAGCAGATTTGCTCTGAACATAAGCAAAATAATGCAAGTAAAGTCTACAGCTTTTTGCATTCTTTATTATACTTCCATTTCTACTTGTAACTGTTGCTATCAGGAGAACTCTTCACAGATTTGTGCAGTGCCAAAATCCTACTGATTTTCTAAGTTTCCCTAAACTAGTAAACATTTAAAATCAGCTATGAGACTCAAACAATAGCCATGTCATTTGCCAGAGTGCTAATTACACATGGTTATTTGATCTGCCTAGCTCATCATTATTAGAGGGACATGATAAAAAATTGAAGAACAAGATATGCCCAGAAATTTGACTTAGAGACGTAAGTAAATTAATAAGCCTGTTTCTTGACCCCCCCGCCCCCCATAAGATTATTGTGTTAACTACAAATAGGTATTCTGACAGAATGGCCAAAACCGCTGGGGAACAAAGCAAAGCAAAACATCACAGCAACAGACACTAAACAAATGCACACTGAAGCATGTGGGGGCAGACACAGAGGGAACCCAAGACTGGACAAAGGACCCCCAGGTAAGCAGATCAAATAGGCCTTTCCCCTGCACAAGGTATGTAAAATAACCCATTTCAACAGGCATACTGGCACAACAATCACAGAGCAAGTATAGCCTTTCTCCCGAGTTCTGAAAACTCAATTCCACAAAAAGGAAGGTGTTTTCTCTCTCTTCATAATTACATCTAAATAAACTTGTAAGTCTACAGCAGCTGCATAGCAACACCTCAGGTGGTCCAAAGCTTAGATGAAAGAGCATAAAAAACCGAGACGCACATTCTTGTTGAACTACAACAAAAAATGAGACACATCAACATACAAAGTTTAAGAAATGTTTATAAATTCAACACACTCCTAAAGCCATTTATTTTTAGTTTCTGACAGCTAATTCCCTCAAGATACCTGTTCTGAATCTCTTGCATATGAGTGAAGTATCATCTCACCTGCAGAGCAGACACATAAATAAAGCGGTTTATCATCAATACTGAACTTGCTCCTTTCAGATCATCTTCTGTATCTCCTTGCCATTGTCTGTTTTGGGACACCATCAATTCCAATTCTTACAAAACATATACTGAAATCAACAAAAGAGTATATTAATGCAACATTTCTGAAAGTTGCTTGATCAAGGACATGCTCAATTTAAATGCACAGGAATATTTTGCTGGATCACAACCTTGCTCATCTCAGCCAGACTAAAACAAAATCAGGGAAAAAGAAAACCTGCACTTACCACACCTATTCTATTTGCAAAAGTGTAGCTTTTAAGTTGTGCTTTTTTATTTTGCTTTCTTCAGAAGCCTCCAAAAATAGTAATTTTCCTGATGTACTTATTTAAAATATAGCATCCCATCTTAAAAACAATAGAGCAATTTTATTAACTTAATCCTGTCTCTACCTCAACATTACTGGAAAACATACAGTAATGAATGTATAAATAACATAATTAAAAAAAGAAGTCATGACATACCAAAGATAGCACACAGATTTAACCTCAAAAAATTATTTCAGGACATAAGGTTTATTAATAAAAGAACATAAGACCCCTGATTAAGTAAATATAATTAAGAGTAAACATTTAGATTTCAGTAAAGTACATAGCATTTAAAAAGGTCTGCAGAAACTACAGGTGATAAAGTTCTAATTCATAATTTGACCTGTCATACTGATAAGTTTATTCCCAAGCTTTTTCAGATTCATCTCCACTTTCCTCAGTTAGTTCGGGCCTTTTTTTGTTTCAGCCGCCACAAACAAAACCTGCCTCTTACTTTGGACTGTTTGCGCAAGAACATGAGATACTCACTGACAAGCTGGCTTTCCTGTGCGCTGCCGTAGGGTATCCCTTGCCTTTGGAGAAGGGAAGAACCAGCCCTGCAGCTCCTCTTGCAGGGCCTGCCAGTCAAACGGGTACTTCCATGCACAGGGAACCCTGCGGAGCTCAGCCGTGAGGGTATTTGTTACATCTTTCAGAAGCTGAAGGCAGCATTTCTAATAGGAATGGATTAGCTTTATTCTGTCAAGTGATCTATTGGGATTAGTGTCTGAAACGCTACATTTCAGTCAGTAACTTTTGTTATCACATCTAGCCACAAAGCTCTACAGTATGCTGCGCCCTTCACTCAACAACGGCTGCATTCTCCTGAGCACGTAGATACAAATACAACACTGTCAAAGTCTTCCATAGGAAACATTCTCATTTACTATTCATCTACTGTAGAGGCTTAAATATTTGAAAAGGTCAAAGCGTCATGAGTAAAGTTTTGAGAAAACTTTTCACAACTATCTCCTTAGCTAGAGTCTGAAAATGAAGTAAGAGGGCTACTCTTTCATTACTTTACATTCTGAATGAAGGGATTTTTCCTCTGCAAGCAAAGAGATGCAATCATTTTAAATAAGCCCCCAAGAGACAACATAGTACAAACAAAGAAACTTCTTCACAATTCATAATCCTGAGACACAGACCCACTAACAATAAAAAGGCACTCTCGTTAAAAAAGAATTTCTGTCATAGAAAATTCAGTTGAAAAAAGGCTTCTTCCGTTTTCAGTGTCCCTAAATCTACCTTTAATGGATTGCCAAAAATTTACTACTAAATACTTACAAGAGTAAAGACAGAATGAGTAATAAGTTCAACTATAATTTTTCAAAATAAATAGAAGCATTTTGAGTAAAAGGATCAGAGATATCATTTGGGTACATTACTGTTTAATATCATAACATCAAGGTTTCCAAATGCCACTAAAACTCATATTCAGCATATAAAATTCTGACTCATATACCTCTCCTTGAATTGGTAAGTAGCTCCACACTCCAAAAGAACACTTCACTTTCCATTACTCCATCTCCTCTCCCAAGTCATACCTATCAGCAACCCTAGCTTGTGAGAAAAGGAAACCAGTTAAAAGTATTTATATGACATCAGAGTCCAAAGGCCCCAACCAGAACAGGTCCCCATTGAGCTAATAGACATATAAAGACATTCCACATTCCAAATGATTTTTAGGGTTGTTACGCTTATAAAAGCGGGAGAACAGTCTTTTAAATGCCCATTTTTTATTATTGCAATGGATATTAGGAGATTTGTAAGGACACCCGTAAACCTTTTAATTGAAAGATAGCGTGCTTTTGGACCCTTAGTTAATCATCAACTGAAATATGGTATAACATGGTTTATACCTTAATACAGAAGATGACTTTTTAAGCTTTCTCTTTCGAGAATGTAAAGATGATGATAATCAAGCCATTGATTCACTATCAAATGGATGATAGTTGTACCAAAACAGTAGCAATTATCCAGAATAAAGACACTATTTCTCATATTTCTCATTTACTACTTTTTCCCAAGAGTATCTATTGGGTTGCCTCATCTTTTTACCCACAAATCTATTTTTTGCCTTCACCTTGATAGTTCTCCTTATACTTGCCAAGACATACTGAAGCATATATTTTATTTTATGTAGTAATATTTCTAACATTCTTAATTATCTACTTCAAGAATAATAAAGCAATCCCAGGGAAATAAACTCAGAATAAAAATATCTGCGGAAAAAATGAGTAAATTTTACATTCTTCAGAATGTCTCAAGAGTAGTAAAGACCCAAACAATTTAGAGAGCAATTTCCGTATCTATTCTGGACAGCACAATTATGTGCAGTTGATGTGCAGTGTTGATTTTATTTATTAAGTAATTTTTCAGGTAAGTGCAAGTTTGCCTATTCCTCTTTGCACCAACATCCACACAACTTTTACTGCAGAAGCATGTCGTTATGACAGAAGACAGTTTGTCTAAAAACAGACTTCCTGAATTTAAATAAAGGGCATGCAAATACCTCTTCTCTCCTCTTCTGAAAACAAAACTATGGAATCTTGTCAAATAAAAATAAGCAACATTAGCTAAGGTAAATTGGAAAATACGCAAAATTTAGTAAACTACTATCTGTCAAGCAGATGTAAACAATGACATAATCTCTCAATCCCTAGACTGACAATTCCTCTAAAGAAAGGAAGTTGCTCCTCCAAATTGAAGGAGGAATGTTTCCTTTATTTACTCACAGAATTAATATTTTAATAGCTGCAAGATCTGCCTCTGAAATACACTATCATGTTTCACTTGAAAAGGAGCCAAATTTTTCATCTTCAAAGGATTGTAGTGACTGCCAGGACTGTTCTTATGGAGAGTGAGAAACTTCCTGCAAAGATTTATATCTGAGTAATATTATAAACAGCAAAATGAAGTTTCTGTTTGTGTTCTGTCACCTTGCAGGACTAACGAAGAAGTTATGTCCTTAGAAGCATGAGCTTTATGACTAGTAAATATTTATTAGCCTTCCTTTCAGGAATCCTGATAAACACGTCACACAAAAATTGATTTAAAACTTTCTGGTCATAATGGTCAGTTTGTCTTGCAACAGGATATCTCACCTCTGATAGACACTTTTGTGGAGCCTGTGAATAAAATTTTCTTCAGGAAAAGTGACAGAAATAATATCCTGGCACATCCTCTAAATCATATCATTTGCCCAAAAGAACAGTAAAAGATGCAAAAGACATTTCAAAATGTATTACTCAGCTTTGCAGATGCTATTTTTTATCCATCCAACATGAATCCTAGAAGGTCAACAAGGCAATAAATTATCATTTCCACAGGCAAAAGAGGCAACTGCCAACCCACGAAACAGATTACCTAGTCTATAGGCACCAAATCTAATCGCAAGCTACTGGAAGCCATTCTTGGAGGAAATCCCACAATACAGTTATTAAGACTCAAGGGCAAAAAGAGTATAAAATTAATAAACACGTTTCACTTAACAGGACAAAACAGACAGTAAGAAAAAGCACATATGTATTTCTGCGAGGAAGCTCCACACAATTCAACAAAACACTTTGCACTGAAACAGAAGAATCCCAACTCCAGAAGTAGCTGAAGCAAATCCAGCAAGGCCCATGTGAAGCTGTCCATACGATCAGACAAGGAATCAGATGCATGCACAAAACGGAAATTTGTTTCCATGCAACAGAGCAAATCCCAGATTTGACTGGTGCACGTTGACGTAAAGCAGATCAACGTGGCCTGCCAAAACAGAATCCAGACTTGAAAGAATCAGGGGATTTCTAGCTCACCATTTAACTACTCGCTTTTCTTCCATAGCGGAATTGCTAATCTCTCATCAGAATACAGCAATCCACCAATATTAGCAAAGGTAACAGCTATGTATGATATATAACACAACAGAAGCTAGAAATGACAGGCTGGACATGATGAACAGAAGCACAAACAAGTACATGCCTTCACAGTCTCATAGAAATTAAAACCACATCACCTTTCTATACATTTTCCCAGTAAGGCAAAACAAAACAAAAAACTTTTTTTTTTTTTTTTTTTTTTTTTTTACACAGTCTAAACTGCAAACCCTCAGGATTATTATTTTTCCAACAATTAGGTCACTTTAACGTGACAACCTTTTTCTACTGTTTGAGAGAGAAAGCTTTTCTTGTATGTCTCTAATGAAGATGAATGTTAAAATATTCTCAGATTTGTTTTGCTGGACAGAGCCTTTTCACTCAGCCTAATTCTTTCCCAACTGACTCTGGGGCAACAGCTGCTGTTAAGGCCACACAAAGAGAAGTGCTGCTGGGAGGACAATGCCATCAAAAATTAAATGCAGCCTTGGAAAAAGAAATTAGGCCTGGTTCAGCCTATAAACTGCAAGAGGCTGAACTGCCTCTGAGGAGTATCTGTGAACATAAAAATAATGTATTTTTATACAATTTTGCAAAATGTCCAATCACTAGAAAACACTAGCCGAGCTAGTAAAAATACCACAGATTGTGACTGGACATCCAATATCAGCATTTTATATGCCATACAATTTAGATCTTCTTTGGCAGGCTACACGACAAACAAAATTCTGAATCTGTTGGAATATGCGTCAAAAACGTTATTAGTTTCAGTGAAGCCTAGATTTCATATGGGCCATTCAGAATACTGGAAACCTTATCCACACAAGAGCCCACAAATTTGGCAACATAGGCAAAGTCAGATCAGTATTAGCAACAGGGGGAAATTCTTGTTAGTTTAAATTTCTTGTGTGTATCACCTCCTAGAATCCAGCCAGCTAATGCTTCATTCAGGACCTCATGGGTCATCCAACACGAACTCTGACTATTAAGTTTTCACCACCCTCTCCTGGCAAACAGCACCTTGTCACATACTCTTGTTTGAGCCAATGCAAAGACAAGAATGAACTACAATCAGATACAAAGCCAGTTTTTACAGCAAATACAAATTGTATTTTCTCAATTACTCTTTAATATGTGTTTGTCACTGTCTCCTCCGGTTTAAATCCACAGCTGTAAATTCTTATTGCAACTTCACATTCCTAAAGAATCTCTTCACCTTCTTATTTACACAAAAATAACATTTATTCAAAAAACAAACAACAAAAAGAACAACAACAAAAGAACAAACAATCTTACTTGAACATACACAAAACTCACCCCACCACTGAATTTCCTTCTCCATTAGCTTTTATTTATATATTGCTTGAGTGGCACACAAAGAAATGATTCCCTTGAAATTTTATTCCTCAAGTCTTAATCTTGAGATAGTTTCAAAGTTTCACCATGAAATATACAGCGTTTTTCTCTTTCCAGAGACTTAGAGCTATCAGCAAGTGGGCTCTGGATAATCCTTGACATTTCATTTCTTTTAGAGCTTTCACTTTTGAGTTCTTCAGTTAGATGCAGTAATTCTATAGTTTTCGAGCATAAATACAAGGGCAGGTCATAAATTAAATTGAACACAGTGAGTTACAACATTATTCCTTTGTTCAGAATGACCATATATGGATATGGCACAAAATATGAGAAAAAAAAAACATATATGACTTTGCTCTAGGTAGTCAAGGAACACCATTCACTTCTGCTTCACAGTGAGCACGTGACAGAGATGGGTCGTGGCGATCACAGTGGTATTGGGATTGGGCGGTATCCTACACTTGTTATACTTTGCCAAGTGCATACACTTGTGATCTCAGTCTACTGCTGTATCACTCTGCTAAATCCAATTCCTGTATCACATATCTTCAAAGTAACTGCTTATGTAATCGGAACAAATGTCTCCGGGTGTAGAACACCCAAAGGAACCTGGTGAGAGCAATGGACCCTGACAACAGCCCCAACTGTTCCATCTAAGTGTCTGAACATCAGTTAAAATACTGTTCACTGTACTGATACCCAGAGCTATCCATAGTGTATGGAACTGCCTTGCTTATACTAAGTGAATTCCTTTTCTTCAAAACATCTAGATTTTAAGAACCTCTAAACTTACTATGACACTTACCTTTCATGGAAACTTTCTTCAGCTCCCCAAACTGTGTGTGGAAACAAAAACAAATACCCAAAATGACTTGACAAAAGCCATTTGGAAAACAACAGCAGAAAGTGAAACAAGACACAGACCTCATGCATTCTAGCCCATTAGACAACACTACTTCTCAAGCATTTGATCAAAGATAACCTAGTATTAAAACTAAGTTCATCAGCATAATGCAATGATACATGCAACACTCAAGAAAAAACATACTGATCACACAGCAAATATAGAGAATGTTTTCTTTCTAAGTTTCATGCACTTAATTAATTTATATGAAATATAAAAACAGCACAGTACACAAAGGTAAAGACAGGTATTTATATTGAGTCAACTGATGCTACTGAATTTCTGTGAAAAGTATTCACATAGTCCATACACAATGGCAGCAACTTTGCAAATGGAAGAATGGGATTCCTTTTGGTGTAAAGCCTCGCCAAGGAGTCTTACACTTTTCTCCCCACTTTCCCTCTGATGCCTCCCACACAGACATATGGCATTTTCTGAATAAAGAGGTATTTAATGCACCAAGCCCACCTGACAGAAACAGCAAATATGTTCCTTAGAAGAATTAAGCCACTTCATGGCATCTATACATTTTTGTTGCACAGTATTTTAGCATATCCCCACAAACACTTGTCCCTTAAGTCCAATGCCAATGTTCCGTGCTATTTATAGGCACTAAATTAGTCCATTCATTCTTTGCAAAAAAAAGAGATGTTTCCTTAGATACATCTGGGGAAAAAGATTTCAGTGATTCACTCAGTCATACTGATGCTGAAGCTAAAATTAGCTATGTGGGCATTTAGACTGGAGACACGGCTACTGACATTCAAAGCTACCAGGGTGTTCATTTGGGGAGCTTTCAGTGAATTATTCCTGCATGTCCTACGCCCATGTACTTTTAAAAATGGGCTAACAGACTGCATCCTGCAAGTTGGCAGCAAGATTTCTGTCCCATACATTAATGAAAAACTCACATTTTAATAATGCCACTGCTGGCCCGAACCGAAACTATACGGTTCTGGCATTCTAATGGAAGGGAGTTCCTCAAGAATAGGTCAGTTGATGATGGATGAGAACTTTTAATGTACAGCATAGGAAAAAAAGTATTAACTAGTGGTATGTCTCTTGGCCTGGATTTCTTGGACACTCACATATGTCAATTTAGTTGTATATTATGATACTTTTATTACAGTCACTGTTTGGAATATTTCGGTACTCTCACATAGTTAATCTGGATTTATAAAATAAACATGTCTAGTGAATCTACTAGTAGGGAGGAAGGACAGCCCTGAAGTTTGGCTCCAGAGTCAGAGGTCTAGGAGCCCGATTCCTACTTCTGACACATCCCACATGAGACTAACTAAAGAAGTAATTTCATTTTCCAAAGCCTGTTCTGCCTCACTTCTGCAGAAGCCTGATTTGCATTGCTCTAATTTTAAACCTGAATATTAATCTATCCTTCTACATTAAAAAAAAAAAATCTAACTAAAAGTACACATCTGGTAAAATCAGATTTGCTCCATTTGCAATAAAAATAATCTACTCCACTCAGAGATTCACAAAGTTCCTTAGGCTACAGTAGCCTGGTGGCCTTTATTTCCTCAGATCACCATAACTAATGCTGTCCAGATTACATTCAAGCAAGTCAACCATCTTCAGGTTTTGCTTCCAATAACATCTGTACAACGTATGGCTAATACATCTGTGCAAGTATAATTCCAAGCATTATCTACCTTAAGAATTTTTATTAAAGTTGAAATGGCAGCAAAAGAAATGTGCAAGTTTTATGTTAGAGCCCTGAAACAACATGTAAGGTTGGCAGTTGAAAATAACAACATTAGAAATCTCTTGCAAATAAAGCAAGTTTGACATGAGTCTACCCTTTACCATTACAACTTCAGAATAAAACAACTCTTGAGAAGATGTTAAAGCCGTAACTGAAAAATTGTGAATTCAGAAGATGTAAATCATAGCAGTGTAAATGTCTTCATTTACTAATAATATAATATTCACAAGTATTTTTATTGCAATATTCTATTCCAAATTATTGCCACATGCCATTTGCCACCATAATTAGAGTCTAGTCTATGCCTCTTCAGCCTCAGTGATTTTTTGTAATATCTACAAAAGTATTGGTCGTCATTAAAGAGAAAATAGTCAACATATTTTGTATTTCTGTAACTGAAAAAGCAGATTAACTATTCACCCATCAAATGGTCTCAAGAGTTAGCAGCATATGCCACCAAATATCATGATGGAAGGAATTTTTAATTCCAAAGATACATGAAAGAAAATATGGATTTTTAATGAACATATTATCCTTGTCTTGGCTTTAGCAACATTAATAATAATGACAGTCAGTTATGATAACACTAACTGTAAAAATAGGTCTGGGAATATCCTCTTTGGTTAGACTGTTTAATTTGAGATTTTACTTGATTTATTATAGCTGGTCTGCTGTTTATATATGTAATAAGATCTTCACGGCCTGGTATTCTTTTACACATTTTTCCTACCAGGTTAGTCCAAAACATGTTGTACCAATCAACCAAATTTTGTTTGATAATTCTAAGAATGAAGATTTTTACTTGGAGTTAATCTCATGCTTGCAGTTTCCTGAAAAACCTCAAAAACAATTTCACATATACCGAGGCAATACAGAATTTTCTAAATGACTTTCAGGAAATCACTGGTAGAGCTACATAACAGATCTCCCACCCTTTAAAAGGCATATTTGTCAAAAATAGTGCCTTCACGACTGTAGATCAGTATATTGAAATATGCTGCTAAAAGGAAAGAGAACCAAATTGTTCTCTCTCAGTCTACACGAGTGCTGTATATCCCAGCTCTCACTCATGTCCCCTGTGACACCCAACGGAGACAACTTGCTGTGACTAACCCAATGCTCACGTGCTCACTAGCTAGATGACTATTGCCAAAGACAATGTGGAACGCGGTTGCATCCATCTTCCTCTCAAGGACAGTACGGAGAGTACCCTCTCTGCTTGACCCAGCATCCTTTTTTTTTAATCTTATAAAATCAGGAACGCAATTATCTTTGAGATCTCTAAACTTGCTTTCATCCTTCATTAAAATTGTTTTCAACGGGTTCTCTACTTAGAGGCCAAAAGACTTAAGATTGGTGCAAACACGTGGATTGGATTTGCTTCAGAAGTGGGAATAAAAAGCACAGAAGTGATGATCAAAACCATGCATGTAAGTCAAAAGATGACCTCCAGTCTTTGCTCCTGACACATTAAACGGCGTCCACACTCTGTCAAGACAGGTCTCCAGCGAGTGAGAAGTGTGGTAAGCTTCATACGGTCTTTACAAGCAAACCCCTGGAGGACGAGGACTGTAATAATGCAGCGGGCCTGCTCACATCCGAAAGATGGCAGTGGTGAACAAACATCCACAAGAGGAAGGCACAGCAAAGCAGGGAGGGAAAACACAACAGAGTGCAAAGACAGGCCTTTCCAGCATCTCAAAACTCAACAGTGTCTCAAAACAATACACCTGCCACGAGCTCCCAATATACTTAAATAAACATCTCAGAGCTTATTTGAAGTATCATGGCAGCGGTGAATTTTACCAGACAACGTTTCAGCGCTGGACAAAGAATGAAACATGAGCATAAATACAGCACATAATCAAAGTGAAAAGGAACTGAAAATTGTTTGGTGTATTGGCCATAGATAGGAAGGCTTTAAGAAAAAGATTCAAGGATTTTGACATGAAAAGACACCTCAAACGATTGTAATCACATACAAACAATGAATGACATCATGAAGAAAAACTCCAAAACTCAAGATTGTCCATCTTTTCAAAAGCCTATGACATTATGCCACAACCATTTCACTCGACGTATTCATCACTGTGACACAACACAGTAACTGTTATCCTATCTTGCATACTTTCCCACATCAAAAATGGCAATTTTATCATTGCTACCTGCTTCGGGAAAAAAAAATCTCAGAAAAGAATGGCAGGAATTGGATTTTCTAACTTAAACAAAACTGGCACGTCTCCCAACGCTGGAGATGGGTCAGCAGCACCCAGCACCGACCCAAAACCTGCTGTCAGAAGGGTTTTTTTCGGCACCC
>NW_010580569.1:63769-81727 GCF_000705375.1 Tinamus guttatus | reverse complement strand
CCCCCCCCGCCGCGCGGCCCTGCCCGGCAGCCAATGGCAGCGCCCCGGGCTCGGGGCAGCCTCGCGCCAGATCCCGCGTGAAGTCGCGCGAGGCGCCCTCGGCCGCCATGAGCCCTGCGGGCCGCCGTCCGCCGCGGGGCACCACGGGAGTGAGAGCTGTGCAGAAACGTGATGTTCCGTTCTGACAGCACTAAGATGCCGTATGGTATAATGCAAAATCACAGGTGAGGATTTGTGCTTCAGTTTTGCTTTGTGGGTGTTTTGTTTTGTCTTTTGCTTCTGCATTTGCTGCTTTCAGCCAAGAGCTTGTGGGAAATTGCTCCAATATTTTCCTCTTTCTGAGAAGATAACAGCACCTAAACGGTTGTTTTTTTTAGAAAAGATACCTCACCCTCCTCATGGATATTAATGTTTGTGCTACTCTGTACTTGTGCCTTGAAAGAGCAGTGGATAGTGAGGTACTGCCTGTGGGTAGTGAGGTACTGCCTGTAGATCTGGCTGAAGAAAAAGTAAATTATTTGAAAGCACAAAGTCACTAAAAGAATTTTCTCTTCCCGCTAGCTTGGAAGGGATCTTTTTCAGATAGGTTAAAATAAAATCCCACTGACATCAATAATCTGAATTAACAGGCTAATTTATAGTAGATATTCAAACTCCTTTTCCTTATTCATGATTCATAACCTGCAGATTTGGAGAATCTTTTTGGATCATGCTTTACATTTTCTAGCATAAGACACAAGCTCCTAAGTACAAAGCCAGATTGACCCTTCTCTACATAATGATGCCTTGCTGTCCAAATTCATCTTACATTATTTTCTTTTAACACTGCCTTATCAAATGAGTCTTGTGTGCAGTTCTGGGCTGCCCAGTACAAGGAGGACACGAAGGAGAGGGTCCAGCATAGAGCGACAAAGATGGTCAAGGAACTCAAACATCCATCACATGAGGAAAGACTAAGTGAGCTGGGCCTGTTCAGTCTGGATAAGGGAAGACTGAGAGAGGATCATGTTCAAGTACCTGATGGGTGATTGTAGGGAGGATGGGGTCGGGCTCTTCTCTGTGGTGGCCAGTGACAGCACAAGGGGTAACAGGTACAAATTGAAACACAGGCAGTTCCACCTCCATGTGAGGAAGAACTTCTTTCCTGTGAGGGTGACAGAGCCCTGGACCAGGCTGCCCAGAGAGGCTGTGGAGTCTCCTTCTCTGGAGATCTTCCAAACCTGCCTGGATGCCACCCTGTGCCATGTGCTCTGGGTGTCCCTGCTGGAGCAGGGGGGTTGGACTAGATGATCTCTAGAGGCCCCTTCCCACCTCAACCTTTATGTGATTCTGTGAGTCAGCACTTGATGGTTTGAAAGAGAAGTCTCGAGACATTCTTGGAGAGGCAGCAGTTGCCCCTCGGGCAGTGCACCAGCCAGGCTGGATGGGATGTTTCCCACACATCCCAGCACGTGTGTGGGATGCAGCACAGTGCGAACGCCCACGCTCAGACTGTGAATCTGGTTCATAACTCATGCAAGTCTTCAATCATTCCACTCCTTCCCTTTCTTGTCAAGTGGGAACACAAGAGAATTTCTGTTTATTTTCTATCATCAATTGTGCTAACGCTTCCCTAGATGTCAACTTTTTTCATTATTTTAATGCTGAAGTGTGTAGCTGCTCTGATACAGTGGAAGAAGCTTGAGTGGAAGAAGTCTGACAACATCATTTTTCGTGGTTCTGACTTACTGTATTCTGTTGCTGTCCGATCTCTGTTTCTGTCTCGCACTCAGGAGTAAAAAGCTGCGTTTTTAAAATCAGCCTAATGTTTATACCAGCAGCAGAAGCAATCTCCTCTATGGAAGAATTCACATCCCAGTTCTCATGCACACTGAGACTTAGGGCCCAAGATGTACCAGAGGCTGTGAAAATGTTTCAAGGGGAAAAAAAAATGCATATGAGGGTCATGGGGAAAGCCGTGGTAGATAGATGTGTAAAAATAAATAAATATAAAAGGAAAGATGAAAGTGAATAACTGATATGCACAAACTGCACTGGTGGAAAGATTACCCAGTAAGATTACCTTTGAAACGATTTGATTCACAATAAAAATGGCAGCAAATGCCAATAAAAGTGTTATATTACTTCAGATATTGTGTATGCAGTTTGCTACCCTCCCTCACTTAATAAAAGAAAAACATTTGATGTTTAAAAAAGTATTATTGGTCTACAATAGCAGGTATTACATGGCTAGCTAATTCAGCTGCCTTATCTCAAGGAGAAAACTCCTAATTATAAACCTTTTGAAATTCCAGAAATTATCTGTAACTGTTGGAAGTCACCAAATGTAGCGCCGCTATAGGTAAGAGTGTCATGACTTCAGAATTTGAGTATTTATTCCAAATATCAGGGAATTCCAGACTGTTCCTTTAGAGCTATACCCATCTCCTCTTTCCTGGTGTGTTGTTGTAAAAGCCCCTCATTATGCTTTGCACCTTAATGAGATATCATAGCTTAGAGTGAAATACACTGTATTATCATTTGGTCTTTTGGACAGTATTAAAACAGTATTGATAGGAAAAATACCCCTGTTGGGAGAAAAGAATGAAATACATCTTTTGACAGGTTTGGGGGAAAAAAAAATCCCAGCTGTTTGAAGTGACTCAGAAGTTTGGAATGTTGAAACAAGTATTGGGAGAGATAGATTAATGAGACAGAGTGCAGGTGAGGCACTCAAAGGTGCATGGTAAATATAATTTATCAATACACATGACCACCACATATTCCATATATTTTATACACATTATAGTCATTAGCTGAAGAGCATCTATATCTCTGAGGAACACAAGAATGTCTGCTTAAAAAACAAAACGCAAAGGGAGAAGAAAATTGCCCTGAGACCCTTTATCTGAAATAAAAATGATACCTACCTTCAGCTGGTTCTAAGGTTAGTTTAAAATAGTTGCTACAAGGCAACGAGGAGCACAGGCTCCTTGTTTACAATCCACTCCAGTTTGCTGCAGTTTGCTAGCTATTTGTGGGGTTATTAAATAGGCAGAGGTGTCTGTTCTAGCTGTTGATTACCTCCATGAAAACAGCGCAACTAGAATACTATTTTTTTAGGGAGATATAACAAGCAAATATTCATGAGGCAGGCAAGAACATTCACTGTGTCCCAAGTGGTAAATAAAAATATTTAGTTTCATCACAACAGAAATACTGTCATGTCTTTAGCTGGGGAGCTTTTGTGTGGCTATAAAAAAGTGACCGCAACATGCCAGTGACATTTTAAAGATGCTCTTTAAACAAGCCTTATCTTAGCTTTTGCTAATCCTGTGCCCATGGTATTTCTCAATCCTCTATAATTTGGATGCTTGCGAGCATGATGTTTGGAAATTACATATGCATCAATTAGTTAGTGTGCCTGAATTCATAGCGTGTCTTTTCATTGCATGCATTATTAAAGAGGTTTAAGTCTTTAGCTTGGCTATTGAATATATTTCTGTCTTTACAGAGATAGAGGCAGGACATCATGGATTCATGTAATCAAAATAATTCATGTTCCTGTACATTTTCAGCAGATGCTGTATAAAGAATGAGTGAAGTCCCGAGACACGGAGAAAGCAGCAAGGTGTAAAAGTCTTTCTTGACTTTCTGTTGCTTTTGACCAGTTGAACATTTGATAAATGCCTGAAGATTGGTCCAGAGGAACTGAACTCAGTGCCTAGAAGCAGAGAGCTTACTCATTGCTATGATATTCTCTGTTAATATTCTGAAAACCTTCAGCAGATTACATGGATGGAACAGAAAATACTTTGCATAGGAGACATGTAATGACTTTGCCTGAGAATGTTCTCTCACTGTTAACAATTTTAAATATTTTAATGAAAATTTTAGTTTCATATACCTGACTATCTTCCTTCCTCCCACACATAAAGTATCCTCCCACACACAAAGTAAGGTATTTACACATTTTAGAACGTGCAAATATAGTAAAAAAGGAAATATGCATTTGGCAGCAAGCAGGAGCCAAAAAAGCACATCAAGAATATGTGATAAATATCATACTTAAACCAATTTACAGAAGCCTGGAGGTGTGAGAAACTCTTCATAATCAAAATGCAAAACTCAGACTCGTGTCAAGTTACAAAGAATTCAGTGCTAGAAAATGAAGTTAATCAGCATAATTAAAAGTACCTCAGTGAACTCAAAGACATCAGTCACTGAAAGCCATTAGTATATTTTTCCTTTACAAACTTGATTATTCCAAGCGGGAATATCAAACTAAAAGATTGAATTTCAATAAATTCTTTTTTTTTTTCATGTTCATGTGTGTCACAGAACCCCAGACTGGTTGAGGTTGGAAGGGACCTCTAGAGATCATCTAGTCCAACCCCCCTGCACACACAGGGTCACCTAGAGCACGTGGCACAGGACTGCGTCCAAGTGGGTTTGGAAGATCTCCAGAGAAGGAGACTCCACAGTCTCTCTGGGCAGCCTGTTCCAGGGCTCTGGCACCCTCACAGGAAAGAAGTTCTTCCTCCTGGGGAGATGGAACTGCCTGTGTTTCAACCTGTACCCATTACCCCTTGTGGTATCACCGACCACCACCAAGAAGAGTTTGGCCCCATCCTCTTCACAGTCTCCTGTCAGATACTGGAACATGTTGATAAGATTCTGTCTCAATCTTCCATGAGAAAACTGATCAAACTTGAAACTAAAATTTCAGATCAACTCGGAGCACTATAAACAATATTTAAATAATTATTCCTTACACAGAGAAATTTTTAAATATACAATATTTATGCACACAAAAAAGTACATCTCAATTTTTCACAGCATGCTACAAATGCAAAACTGTGGTAAAAAGCAAAAACTTGCCACATTACCTCCTGCTTCAAAACACACAGTAACTGTCCATAGAGAAAAAGAGAAAGTGCAAGCATTTATGTAAGTGGATCATTTTCAATGGCATTTTATCATTGGATGGAGCACCCATATTAAAAGTGGAAGAATAGTTGCCAAGATGGTACAGTAAGCTGTTCTAAGCATGTGTGTTCAACAAAACCAAACAATAATTACTCAATGTGTATATTCCACACATTCCACACATTGTTCCTAATAGTAAGGTACAGAGTGCATACTAAAAAAAAAAAAAAAAAAAAAAAAAACACAAAACAGGCTGGAGGACATTGGAACAGTAAACTGGATGGAGGGACAGATTTCTCTCAGGTATTGTCCTTACCTTATGTAGAGAGTTTCAGCTATCCAGTTTGAGGAATTGTCTCCATGGGCTAAATTATTCTGCATTTGCTGAATGTTTTATTTGGTATTTTTTTCACAGTCAGATATGCCAATCTGCTAGCCGAACTTCTGTGCCTTCAGGAATTATGTATTTTTTCAGCATAGCCTCCATCTCTCACACACAAAGAGAAAGAAAAAACAATCCCTAAGTAGCACTAAAGTAGTAACCAAGATAGCGGACAGCACATCTTCAGGATCACATTCATGGTAATGTTAATCAAAACAGACCCCAAACAATACAGCTGAGCGGTAGATAAACAAGTGCCATCAGCAAATAGCCCGCTTTAAACAAAAACCTCTTTTTTTTTTTCTTTCACTGAATTTATTGAACAATACAGTATAGTGTTTCTTTGACCTCCTATAGGAAATACAACTCCCAACAGTCCTGTACCTTCCCTGCTTCTTTAAACATTTTGTCATACACAGTCCTTTGCCTGCAATATTCATTGTTGCAAATCTGTGGAATGTGCTCTTTCATAAATCTCGTCTCAGTTGTTTTAGCAGTCCTCTTCCTTTATTGGTATTAACCTTTCTTTAACCTTGTCTATCTTCAGATTTAGCCCCTTCCTTATGACATCCCAGGCAAAATATCAATTTGTTTTCTATCATTCTTTCATTAAAATAATGTTCTCTTGTTTCCTCAAATTTCTTGCTGCTTTAGCTGAATTTTTGCTTTGGATCACCTTAAAATGCTGCTAATTTTGTTTGATGAATCTGATTCGCAGCTGATAACCGTTTACATGCATATAGTGCATATGATATCTTTCATTCAGAAAAGCTTTATACAGCTTTATAAAGTTCATATAAAGCTTGGTTTAAAGATACAATTTAAGCTATCTATGTAATATAAATAAAAGATGGTATATATAAATACATAATAAAATAGCAAAGAAAAAAATTGTAGTATAATGCAGGTAAGTTTGAGAATATGTATCAGTAAATTACAGTGAAATGAATTAAATTATGGTGGGTTATCACAAGTTCAAGTATCAGAATGCAAAATTACTAAGAATTAAGATCACACATAAAATAAATGACAATGTGTTAAGAAACACAAAATAAGAGCCAAAATATCTTCTGGCTACTCATATAATAATCAGGACACTAAGACAGTTCTGTTCCTCGGTACCAGATTCTGTTTGAAAAAAGTAGCCTCCCCCATAACCCCACAGTGTCGCAGCCCCTGTTTTCTCTCGATGATGAAACTGGAATGTTGCTCAAGAGCCCTAACCCAACCCTAGATTTTGACCGCAGATCTCCTTACATTTACATGCTTCAATCCTTTCACAAGGCTTAAACCAACTTTGGAGACAGGTAAAATCATTAGAAGTTATTTTGTACCCAATCTTAGAAGTTATTTTATACCTAATCTGCTGAAATAGTTTTTATAATAAAATAATCAAGCCAATCAAGATGACTCCCCTCCTCCCCAAGTGGTACAACGTTGAGCATGGAGAGATGTGAAATATGTACAAGCAATCTTGCTTCTTGCTTATTAATTTCTTATATGAAATTCAGTGCCGGTCTGGGCAAGGCACTGGATAAAGAATAGGTGTCTAATAGGTGAAGTCTCCTGTCTCCATACGTGAGGTCGGCTCCTCTATGAGCCTGCGCAGCTCTGCTGCCTGGCAAGAACAAGGGAGCCTCTCAGTCACCGATACCTGAGCTAGCACAAAACTGCGGAGGCCGCACAGGGCTGCAAGGCTGGACCACGCACTCCTCCGTTTATGAACAGCAACTCAGAATAGGTGCCGAGGGACTGCAGCTGCAGGCCTAGCCTGCTGTGGATATGAGCACTATAGTAATTCCTTTGCTCTTAAGTTGCAGTTCATACAAGCAAGAACAGGAAAATTATCCTTTTCCATCCTAAAATTTCAACATTTAGAACTACTAGGTATTTGCAGAATATCAAGACTCCACAAATTTCTCAGTCACAGTGTTCTTCAGATGGTGAGGTTGTACAAACTGACTGAATGGCTAGCTACTTTGGGAAGAAACTAATAGGCTGGCGGAGAACACAGTATATTCTGAGTGGATAGGAGGAGTAATAGGTCAGCAGTTTGAAGAAATACACACAAAGAAATTACCTTGTCTATTCATCCGAGATCTCCACCTTTGTCTGGATGTAAAAAGTGTTCAGTGTGACCAAACCAACAAATTACAAGGTTTGGAATCACAGCGTCATAGAATCATTATGGTTGGAAAAGACCTTCAAGATCATTGAGTCCAGCCGTAAGCCCTTCACCCCATGCCTGCTAAACCATGTCCCTAAGTGCCTCATCTGCACATTCCTTGAACACTGCCAGGGATGAGGACTCCACCACTTCCCTGAGCAGCCTGTTACAAGGCTTCTTTCCATGTAGCATTTTTTCCTAATGTCTAACCTGAACCTCCCCTGGTGTAACTTGAGGCCATTTCCTCTTGTCCTATCAGTAGTTACCTGAGTAGCTGTTTGCATCCTATCCAGAGGTAATACTGTCTCTCACTGAAATCACAGCGCATTGCATACAATTACATCCCTGTGGTAAAGTAGTATTCAAGCGGGTTGTATGGGCAACAAATTTTGCAGAGAATGCAGTGGATAAAACATGAGTCTACACAGTGTTTGAAGACATTTCTTTTCTTTGGCCTGTGTGGCATTTTTTCCTCATGTCATGAATGGGAATAACAATACTGAGCTTTTAAAATATTTTAGAATTAAGGAATAAGGAATATTACGCAAATAAGTCTAATCATTACTGCAGAGGGAAAAAAGAAAAAGACAGTCAAAGGAGCCAAAGATAGTCAAAACGAGCCAAGATGCCTGATTCCTCCAACTCTTCATCAACTGTCTTCGTGATATCAGGCAAATTGTTAATCTTCGGATTTTTCATGCGCTAAACCAAAGTCTACAGAGCCTGCAAAAGTATCAGCAGGAGCTTGCCCTGGGAAAGCACCTATAATACACAAAGATGTCTGTGTGATTTTGCAAACAGCGAGCATATTTACTGGAAACACAGAATATACCAGTGAAATACCTTAAATGTGGTAATAAATGGCTTTACATGACAGCATGTGAAAAGCTGAAAATGAGTAACTGAATTAGTGAGACATTATCCTCTGTGGTTTCATATCTGAAGCCTAGATAGGAGTTGCTGCATTGCTAGTGACCTTCCCAGAAATCCATCCCACATCCATGAGTGAACTCTGGTTTTGGATGGCAATAGGTGGCCAGAAGATCCGTGCTCCCCCATCTGGACTTTTCCTCAAGCTCTAACAAGGGCAAAGCAAAAGCAGAGCAAGACCTGGCACTGCTGTGGTGCTCGTGCTGACATCTACACGCTTTGCAGCCGCAGGTTGCCCTGTTCTCTGCACAGGGCGCTGGAGCACCAAAGGAAATGATAAACGGGGGAAACCATCAAAGGGTGCTCAGGGATGTGTTTATGTGATGATGGAAAAGGAGGCGTCTGAAGAATGATCTGTAGCTGGTAATTTTGTGAGTATGGCTCCTGTGGTGATAAAGAAAAGTTGTGAAATTGCAGACAGAAAATACGAGAGATCTGCTCTTTTAAGATCAAATTTTTTAAAAAGGGTTTAAAATATTACTGGCTTCAGCACTATGCCATCTAAAGTTATACTAAAATATGTTGCTTCTTGTTGAGAGAATTTGTATCTTCTTAGTGTCTCTGAGCCTGTTCTAGACAAGACATTAGAAATTAAGCTTATTTTGTCTGACTCAGCCTTTTCAATAACTAGATGTCCCCATCCTGATGCTCTGCAGCACGTGGCCATCACAGACAAGGCTATACTGCCTTAGTGTGACACCTACATCATAACATTTAACCTCTAGCTACTGATACGAGCATATTTTTGCTGCTTGTTGAAGCTCTGGAGGCAGATATCTAGAGGCTTTTGACATATTTCCCTGGAAGATCTGTAAATGTCCACCGAATTCAGATCCTCTTGGCCACAAGTTTGTGATGGCAGAGGGTAATGCTGCTCCAGCCTATGGCCAGAAGCACCAGTAGCTGGCAGTGGAAGAATCCAAATAGTGTCTGATTCCTCAGAAACTGGCTGAAAATATGGATCTTCTGAGCCCTGTTTGTTACCACATAACCTCTTTCCACGGCATAAAAAAATAATATTTTTTTCTTATTTTTTCTGGTCCCTGAGCTCATATATGTTTTGGAGTCTCTGTGCGTTTAACAACTACTATGCTTTCTGTGATAACAGCTATTTACACTCCAGCTTGTCTTGCAGTTAAACAATAACAATCAAGGAACAGAGCCTTTCCTAAGAATTAATGACTGGCTGGGCAGGGTTTGAAGCTCGAGGTACAGCCGAAGGCTATTAACTCCAGCTGGTCATTAAAAACCCTTCGGAAATACCTTGCTCGAAGGTCAGTATTACTGTTATAACTAATGTAGGCACATGGATTTATTTCCTGAGTTGCATTTTCAGTTGGTATGCACAGGGCTTTTCTGGAGAATTTACACCTTCTTAATATTAACCAGCCCAATTACTTGAGTTACGTCTCAGCATTCCAGTCATCATTTCAGTTTAATTACCCATATTACGAAAAATGGAAGCAGAGCACTCTTGCAATTTCCAGATGAGTTTATCTTGTTATCATTTCAGATCTCTTGGCAGACACAGGGTGCTTTTTGCCTTCCAAATAAACAAACACGCTGAAATGTGCCTGTGTTTGCCATGGAGTCTCCATCCCCTCCTCATTATCTCGTGTGTTTGCACAACGATGTGATCGCTCAGAGTACCAGCTGGCCACCAGGCCAAAATGAAAATTTAACGCAGGCAGGATTTTATAGGTTTTAACAAGAGCCTATAAATAATAAATAATTCAATTTAAAACATCTTCTGGGGAGACAGTGTAGTAGCAGGAGAAGGATTCAGGAAAGTACATTTGGAATTGATTTGCAGGATTGGAGAAGGAGCCTTTAGTGGAAGTATTCCTGCTCATAAGTGGAGATAGGAACTGCAGGGCTTTTGAATAAAATGGGGATTGACTTAAACTGCACAAGCTACTAAATAAATTGCAGATCTCATGCTCAGTTATCTTTCAGAATAGCCATCCATATACGACTGTATACTTTTGGAATATTCTGATTTCCCCCTAAATTAATATAACAAGTATAACAATAATGAACAAGTATTGTCCTTGAAATACTGCTATTGCTGCTAGGGAGGAAAAGGAAAATCTGAAAATCCAGAAGAAAATATAATTTTTTACTGTTGTACCTATTTGTACAGTGATAACAAAGAAAAGAATGGGTACAGATAAAACTATACTGCCAAATATGTAATATTTCAGCTTTGCATCTCACTCCTAAATTTCAGTATAAATGTTCGACATCACATTTGGAGTGTCTGTGGTTGATCGGTGCATAAAAGCAGTTTTGCTTTTGTCAAATGACAGATTTTTGTTTCATCAAAATTTAACTCCCTTGGCAATTACCTTCTGATAGAGAAGACTGATCTTTAGGCCTTGTCATCGCCCATTTTAATAAGCTGGAGATGAGTAGTTATTCTTCGAATCATTACCAGTAGATACAAAAGTTTCTAAAGCCAGTCCTCCAGCTTGGCAAACAGTGTTTCAGCAGTGAAAATGATTATTTTCTTAAGGTGCTCGGAGATGCAGAGCAAAAGATAATTCCAGTTTCAACAGTTTCAACATCCCATCTCACTACAAAATTTCTACCATTGCTACAGAAAAACTGGCATCTGTTTTGCTTGTTTTCCATGCATGCACATGCAGCCCAGCAGCCACTCTGCCAATCTGAGGGTTATTCTTTTTCCTGCTGGCACAGGTGCAATGGCTTTCTTCTGTTTTGCATTTCAGTGCCCCAGGAAACTACTGTGTTCATGTTACCTTAAGGCTTCTGAGCAGCCTAGACCCAACTTCTGTTGAACTCATGGGCACAAACCTGTTGAGCTAAGGCACAAACCTGTAAACACTTACACATCTGCTTAATTTTACACACTTGAGAGGCCTCCGGGAGTTAAGCACTTACTTAGTAAACATTTGCAGGGTTGAATCTTAAGCGTTTTCTATTGTAATATATTATTATGTATGCAGAAGTGAGTGCATAGCTGTGTGACTGTATGATCTGTAAACCTTCCCTCTCAGCCACCAGCTTGCAATAACTGTGGCTGAAAGTGATCCATGAAGGATTCAGGAAAGTCTGAAAAATTCAGGTTTCTCTGACAAAAACAAGAAAAGGTGCCTTACCAGCTTAGGAAACTGAAGTTAGTTGCAAATGCTGCTTGTGGCTGGGTATGAATTATTGACTTTTGTACACTGTTTTGAAATCTGTGCTTTTAGTGTAAGAGACAGTGTGTATAAAAGCAACTTTTGTCCTAAATGTGCTTTCGAGATGAAACATCCACTCCTCCGACATTAACTGGATAAGTTGCAGCAGTTAGAATGAAATGTTGCCAAGACTAAACTATTTACTTAAAGGATTCCAATTTTTCCAAGCACCAAATGGTTTAAGTCTCTCAACCACACAATTAATAATAAAACCACTATTCCAGAACACAATATAGCACCCCAGATACAGACCCTACTTTAGCAGTATATGTCTAATGTATTTGCACATTGCTCCAAACAAAAATTTCTCAACAAATGGATAGTTCAATCCTAAAATCCATTTCTGGTGTTCAGAATAGATACCACCAAAATGTTTTAAATGCTTCTAAATTTTAAACCAGAGCTTATCTTTCACTGTACAAAAACTTGAAATAAAAAAAAAAGCTTTGAAATAATTTTGTTTTCACTGGGGTCTTCCAAGCACTGGCCAAACCTGAGTAAAAATCCAACTGACCTATCCTAGTTATATATAAAAAAAGAGTGAATATGTATGAGCAATACAGAAGACTGAAAGACAAGATCAGAAAATAGAAGCAAACACAGATTTCGGTATGTCAATAACAGAAAATCAAGCCTAACTTTGTGTAGCTGAAACCAACACATTTTTTATTAGTCTAAAAGCTTACATTGCCTCTCCATTTTCAATTTCTGAGTTAAAGGACCACAGAAAATCTCTTCATATTAAAAAGGCATAAAAATGTCTTGAAGTTCAGAAAATACAGAAAAATGTAATGACGATTATTTCATCTTTGAAAGTACTGATGCAACTAGTACGGTAATTAAAGCACGGATTTGGTTTAATATCTTGTAAGCAACTAGTCACACATCTATATTTTCTATGGCAGACTGTAGCTTAATAAAAGTGTCTCATTATGAAACATATTTCACCTCAAAACTCTCCCCAGAAAATGCTCTGACTCCATAGCACTGTTTCAGGAGATCATTTTGGATCAAAAGGTCACCAGGGTATAGAAAGCCTCCTACAAATGTGAGGCTTAGATTTTATCACCTAGCACAGGATAAAACCATAAAAAGTATTCAGAGCACACAGGAAATAACCTGTGCAACCATTTTTAATTTCAAATTAAATATTAAACAACTTGTCAAATATCTGTGTTTTGTGCAAATTACTACAGTCTGTTATTTCATATATTTCATATATTTTCTATGGCAACACAGCTACCTCTGCTCTGCTGAGAAGGCAGCACCGGGTGAGATTCTGAAAGCTCAGAGCAGCAGTTAAGCAGATGAACAAGTATCGAATTTAAGCCGTGATTTATAACAGCGAACATTTCCAGAACCCACTTCCTTTGGAACAAAGTATAGAAAAAAAAAAGCAAAAAAAAAAAAAGTCCTTTTCTACGTCCGTCGGGTGAAATAAAGGGGCCAGCATCCAGCATAGTTAAACCATAGCTTTTAGGAAAGCGAAATTCCCCATCCACTAGTCACACCCCAAAGTGTCACTGTTTTCTGTTGTGACCATTTTGTGCTTCGTTTTAGGTGGTGTAAAACTTTTATTCATGGAGCTTTGGAGAGACTTGAAGAGGGGCCTTCTTGGACACCGAGCATGGATGTGCACATATGAACTTGCAAGCAGAATTTATGACATTAAAGAATTTGTTTACACCTAGGTGCTTTTAGCAAGCTTATACGCTTACTAAAGGTCTTATATAAATCTCATCTGCATTTTAAGCCCTTCTTTATAAAAGGCTGACAAATAAGAATATGATCTTGAAAAAAAAACAGGCTTATACAGAAAAACAACACAAAAAAATTAAACACATTCCTCTCCATTGGTGACAGAATTCTGAAAGAAAAGTTTCTAGGACAACACTGGCCCCTCTTATGTTTTGGGATTTTTTTGTTGTTTCAGTAAGAATTATACGGGGAAAAAAAAGGACAACAAAATGCGAAAAATGTCAAGTGAAGCACAGTCATGCTCTGGGCTGCCTGCAGAAGACTCCAGCTCCAAGCTCTGGGAACTGCATTTCCTTCCCGCGCGATGCTTCTTTCCACTCCAGACAATTCCTGCGCGGGATTATTGTTACTCTAAATGTTGGGCTCTTAAATATAATGGACTGAACGGGTTTAATGTTCAAGGTATTTAATGAGCATATTACAGGGACTGATTTCCTGTGACTCAAAGATCACAACTTTTAATATGTTAATAATCATTGTGATTGCATTGATCTTTGTTGTTTTTTGGGAGCAGAAATCCATCGGCATGTCATATAGATCCATGAGTATTTTTAAGTATTTGAAGATTTTAAAGTACAGAGGCTGGATTTGGTTTTCAGCAGTGTGGGTTATACGGTCTTGTTGGGCCTTTTATTTTTAAGAAGTTTCCATTTCTCACATCTGATCCTGGCTCCTTTCCTCCTCCTGAACCCCGGCCCAGACTCCCGTCTCAGAGATCCTGCCTCCCCCAGGCCCTGAGCTCTCCTACCCCGATCCCTGATTTTCCAAACCTCCCTCCTCTGTGCTGTCCAAGCACAAGGGATATGGGCTCTGCTTTCCTGCTCTGAGGCTGCCCAAGGGGTTGTTGCTGCTGCTCTCCACAGTTCAGACCCAGATATTGCTCTTTCTGGCCCCTTTCCTTCCCTTCTGCCACTCTTTTGTTGGCTTTCATATCTAGCCAAGTCCATGTGCTCTTTCCTTCTTCTCGAGTGGAGGTGCAGGCCGTGGGCCACAAATCCCCATGGGAAAGCCGGGAAGGGCAGCATGGAAACTGGACTCCCAGACGTGCCTATATGGTGCCCTCCTATAGATCCCTCTGCGCCGCTTCCTCGTGGCAGAGGCTGCAGGAGTCCTGGCTTGTGCGTATGCTCAGCCTGTTAGGTGTCATGTGGGCAGTAATAACGATGCTTATTAGCAGGATGCATGTTCCCTAGAATAGGGACAACAGTGTTTTTCTTCCTGCTTCTAGGTCTGACACACAATTTTAGCGTAAATAAACTCGGAGCAGTGCAAATATCCTTGCAAAGAAGTCTTCAAAGGGAAAGGTACTTCAAAGCCAGAGAAAATAATTTTAAGTGACTTGGGGGAGTGTCTTCAAGTCAAAACCTTTTGCTTTTATTAAATATATATTAAGGAAGCTAACAAGGCCATTTCCAGTAAGTCAGTGCCCTTCCATTTTTTCTGTATCCTGAAGAAGTGAATCAAAACAAGAGTATGGAGAAGAAGTCTAGAGGCTCCCATAGTCTCTTGGGCAGTGCAGAGGAACATTTTTGGGACATGCCAATGAGGACAGCCCTCAGACCAAGAAAATACACTTTGCCAGAGCCTCTCCCCTTGAACTTCCCTTCCTAAAAGTGATTTTGCCAAACAACAAAAACTAAAGGAGAAACTAAGCATTAAATGATGTGCACAAGGAACGCCGGCCCCAAGAAAATTCTGAAACTCCAGGTGCAACTTCCTGCATTTTGGAAGACGTTTAAAAACATTTCAGAACAAAAAAGCACATGCAAAAATATAGTCCTACCTGGTATTTATCTTGGACTTGGCGCTAGAATAACTTGCCAGTAGCAAATTCCACACACTCAGACCACAGTTCGTTCTACGCGCTCGCGTGTTTCCCATCACACGCACACACACAGACCCTCACACACACACGCCGCGTAGGAAAACAGTCAAAAAGCCAGCATCAACATTATAAAAAAAATCCCCCAAAGCAAGTTATCACCTCCCCTATGAGCGGGAACACTGGGCTCTTATGCTCCGCAGCCCGTCACGGCCAAACCTCCCCAGCCCGGCAGAATGAGACCCGTGCTGATTTTAGAGAAACCTAAAAATATGGCTTTTCAAGAAACTTCTGTGGGTACACCCACATGCACTCCGGTATGGTTCTCCCTCATTTCTCTTTTTTCTGCTCTGTTTCCCTTGTCTTTCTGCTGTACAGTTTGCTGCCCCCTTTGCTGCTGTTTTTCTCGGCACCCCTGCATCTCCCCAGGCAAGGAAGCGAGCCCTGCAGAGCGTGCACGTGTACGAACGCCGTGCGCGCACGCACGGCTGCTGCCATGCAGTCCCCACGCTGCAGGCCCGAGCCGAAACAAGTCTCACTGTTGTTAGCACGGTGTAACTCACACTTTCACATATGTTTTTTAGCCAAGCATTCAAGCGCCGCTATCCCAGCAAATGCTTTGGTAGGTTTTTAGTCTACCCGTAAATGAAGAATTGAAGGATTTGAAGGAGCAGGGCTCAAGCTATTTTCTGTTAGGAAAATCCAGCCTTCTCCATAAGAGAATGCTTTCTGCTAAACATGCCTGATAATGGTATGCATTGAAAATGGCTTGTGTTGTAAAAATATAAATGCGTTTGGAAAAGCCAAGCAAAATTGGAACCACTTGGAAAACTTTGCAGAAAGCCATGCAAAGGTGGGTGAGCAATTTTGGAGGAGACTTATCCTGAGAGGTTCTTAGGGATGAGCCTTTACAAATTTTTTTGCCTTGGATTTCTTGGGCTTTGCCAGATAACACCTGGAGGTCCCTGTGGAGACACAAGGGAAAAGCTGAGGGAGAGGCAGAGGAAAAGGCAGAGGAGCAGCACTGCTGTGGAGATTTCTAAATGGGAAAAAAAACCCCACTATCCCCATGCATAGAGACCCAGCTAACGAGTGTAATTTGGGTCATTGTGTGTGGAGCTCAACAGATTTCTTGACTCAGAGGTTTTGGAAGACTTAAACAAAAAGCAAATTTAAAAGGTGGTAACTTAATTCCAAATGGGCAGAGTGATACAATTACGGAATACCAAAATAATCAGAGAAAGAGTGAATGTAATGTCAGGGACCCGCCTGGAGGTGTAGGATTAAGATTCACGAGCATATCCCAGAACAGCTCCTCTGTGTCTTAGGTGGGAGTGAGCCCAAAACAAAACTTCTGCTGTCTGCTTTTCCTTGCGACTTTCTGTGTCAGAGGCAAATCAGAAAGGCTCCCAGAATGCGTGAGTCCATTCAAGAAATTTCAGAGTATCATCCACAAAGACACGATTTACCGTCCTAGGTGGGGTAGGGGCAGTGTGTGGAAAAGACACTTTTTTGCTTTTTTTGGCTTGATTGTGCCCTCTGTATTGAACATCTAGCTTAGGTAGGAGTTGAGGCCCCTATAGAGGTAAATCCTTATGCCCTATGTGATCAATAGCAGGAGATGGATATCTCAGTGGAGTGATTCAGTGTGTGCGTATACAGTATTAAAGGAATAGTGTGAACACAGTCCTGCCTATGGACCAAGCCTTGCACATATTAGCACAAACGCAGGTTTACCTACGAGCGATTCCTTTGAAGATGACTTAAAAGCAATAGTTGCTTAAGGCTGAGCACGTTCCCGAGGAGCCTTGCTGACTCACGGTTTATTCCCATTAGGCTTGGCAGCAATGTCCATGACACGCCACGTATGCTCATTTCAATAACAAAATGTTAAAAAGTTCTTAATAGCTCCTAAGGAACCATAACCAGCTAATGTGTAAATCCTCATTAGTTCACGGGCTGCCGGCTCAATGGGCTGTAACGGTTACTTTGGAGCATTACAGTCTATTGCGCTCGTGAACATCCATTGAAGTTGGTTTAAACCCATGTGCTATATAATTCATTGGGAAATCTATTAATGAATGAGATTAGAGCTCTCACAGACAATGTGCTTAAAGGCCCCTTTTGCCTCCATACGTGTACTTTTCCTCAAAATTATGCTGCAGTGCCTGGCAATAGCAAAGAGGCACAGAGTGAAAAGAATTGAATTAACAGAACGAAGCCATGTTGTTAAGCGTTAACTTACACAGAAGAGTCAGAAATCATGACTTACTTATTTCCTAGTATTTGCACAGTTACATACTTAGTAATTTGTTGTAATCATATTCAGACCTTTTTAAAGGTTAAGAATAGCTTAATTCAATTTATAATTCTGTTTCCTCGCTTGTTTTAATATGGGCCAAACTGAACAAAACTATGAATGCATGGTATTTGTGAAGCTCATAGCATGGGTACTTTTATTCCATTCTTTTAGCTTCACTAGGAACTTCTGTGGCTGATTTTTTTTTCCAAATTCTGAGAGGCTGAAACTGAACACAAAGATCTTCTGTTACCAGGTAGAAGGCTCTATAATACCAACATGAATATAGAAAGCGCTATGCTAAGCCATGTGGTATCATACAATACTGCTCTCCATTAGTCTTTTTTACATCTTTACATTTGAATCCATAAAAATCCTCTAAAATATTAAAGAATAGCACAGAAGCCCATTAAAACTGCTACTAAAGTAAATACTCTTCACTTAAAACAGCTTAATATGGTTGGGTAAGGGAGAGGCGATAACGAGGAA
>NW_010580569.1:42538-57142 GCF_000705375.1 Tinamus guttatus | reverse complement strand
GCAGCCGGGGGCTCGCGTGGTGCCTCGTCTCCGGCTGAACCCCCTGGAAGACACACAGGCCGTTACGGGTCGGACGGAGCACGGCAAACAAGATTATGCTTTTTCTCGATAGCGGGTGCTCTCCCGCTTCTGAATCTGTAAAGGCTGTATTCTGGAGGCTTCAAACTGCTCATTTTTCCAGATGGTTTCTGTCTGAAATTGTTATAAGCTAGAAAGCATAACTTCAGATAAACATAGGACTATAGCTGAAAATATGTTTCCCACATACTGCTCCATCTTTAAACAAATGAATAGCAAGCAGCTGATCTTAACTGATTCAAAAAACAGAAATGTAGGCGTTTGGAGAAGGGTCTACACCACACAGGGTACATGCACAGGATGTTAGTGGGGTAGTTTGTAGAGACTGTAGGAATCTGTTTTCTGGATTTCTGTAAAAAGCGTGAAGCACAGCGGCCACATCAGTCAATAAACCGTGACCAACTTCAAATGTGGCTGTGCTTGTACCTATTTTTAGGCCTCTGCTGAACAAAAACAGATCCGCATTGCAGCTCAGCATGTAGCATCATGGGGGGCAGGAGACAGAGCTTTTTCACTTCCCTTTGAAATCACAATTACACCAACCCAGCGGCACGATGCAACACGCCTGAAGCTTGGTGCACCCCAAAACTACATTTTTCCTGGTCTTGCAGAAGCAGCGAGGCAGGCAGGGACCCGCGGGCGCTGTGAGGACCCCAGGACGCTCAGCCTCTGCCCCCTCTCCTGCTGCCAGCCGTCCAGGACAGACATCAAGCACACAGGGAGCTCTCTCTTGTGGCTGCTGCCAATATGATAAAGCACCAATTATCAGGGACAAAGACCTCAGCTTTGGTACCAGTATTTTATCCCCAGCTTGATTCTAGAAGAGGGAGTGATGAAAACCTCCGTGCCCTGTCTGTGAGTACTTTAAATACTAGCTATTCTGCATTACAGAGTAACAAAGTGTAATCAGACAGCGGCATAATACACTGCCTATGGCGTTTCCACAGAAACAGGTTTAAATAGAAACTCCCACTCCTCCTGCCCTCTCTCTCGTCAACTTGTGAGCTACTTACAGTGGATCTGGCAAAGACAGGATTCTCAGTGGCTTCCACTATTACTTGATGGACCGGTGCCCCCGAGCCTTGCACAGCCTCATAGTGGTGGAGCTCCTCGCTGATGCCCGACACCGTGGTTTGGGAGCTGTACTCCGAGTCGGAGGAATCGGAGCCATTGTTGGAGCGCCCGCGCGGCAGCGCGAACCTCACCACGCTGGGGGGCGGCTCGGGGGACGGCGTGGGCAGCCGGCTCCGGCCGTCGGCAGCACAAACCTGGCAGGCGCAATCACAGGCGTTAGCATCCAGCAGCGTCCTGCGACAGCCGTGCTCCACACAAGTATTCACCTGCCACACGCTCTTCTGAGCCATGAGGAATTTAGCACTGTTACTCTGATCGAGATTTGCATTACACCGAAAAACGTGTGCAAGAAAGACAGACATGACGTCTGTGTGCGGAGGTCTGTACGAACAGGCTTACACAGGCTCCTCTAGGCATCACTGTCTCAGCAAGCCCATGTATGTGTGTGCACGTATGCACTCATGCTTAAAAACATACAGGGGCTTGCCTCCCTCCATTCAACCATCACTCATTAAGAGTGATTCATAAACCATTTCAAATGCGCACATACGATTTGTCTCAGCGTCTATCTGCAAAGACAGATGGATCTGCACATAACTGCAACATGCATATTCAAAGAAAGTACTTATTAATAAGCAAAAAACATACACTGTTTGAAACTAAAGAGATAACACACTGTTGCCAAAACTATGTAATTAATGCTGAAAAGAAACAAAATAATTATCTCAAATATTAGCAGCACTGTAAACGTACCATGTTTAATTCTTATATACACACACATATGGCCACAGGCAGCATCCCGTTACTACCTTCTAATAAAGCAGAATAAAGCTATCCCCACGTAACACAGTAACTGTATTAACTTTAGGGCAGATTACGAACATCAAGAACACATTTGACGGCTATGAACCCTTTTTGCTGGACTTGGTCTCAACAGCCGTGTGGAGCTTTGCAGCCGTGTGCAGGCGGCACCCCGGGGAGGGCTGCGCACGGGGAGCGCGGGGCCCTCCTGCGGCCCCGTTACCCAGGTGTGGTCTGGGGCCCCCTCTGGTGCATGTTGGTCCACACGGGCCTCCCTGGTGGTCTGACGAGTCAAATATTTTGAGGAAATCAATAGGGGCAGGGGGGGTAGGAAAGGAGAAGGTGTGGGTACAAAAGGCACGGTCTTTGCAGAATGTTGTGGAAAAGTCTGGTTTTACAGACTAGTTTGCATATCATGTTCTTCTTTTAAAAGCTTACCTAATCCTCATTTTTGTCTAGCTCGTCAGCAGCAGTCTTTACTCTCTACTCTACTTACTAAAAACACACTTTAATCAATAAAAGAGTATCACATACATTAAAAAAAAATCTAATATGGCAAAGATTTAAAATAAAATCAGACCAAGAAACTTAAATAATAACAATAAAAAAAATCAGAACTAAAAATAAACTTTAAAAAAAGGATTGGGACCGGGAGGGGTGAGAATATTATTTCTTCTATTCATCATTAGCTGTACTGACCTCAGGGTATGGTCCAAAGAGTGAGAGAAGAACAGGAAGCAGCACCAATCCATTGAGAACTCCCAAAATGGTTAAGATTGCCAAAACAGCAAAGAAATACCTGAATATGGTATAAGGGTGGAGAATAAAGAAGAGCCACAAATAATATTAGAAATAAGGGATTACCTACTATGGATAAGTATACTGGCATTAAAATAACTCGTACACAGAATTCAATCTAAATTATTACTAACACTTGTACTAAACAGTTCTATCACTTTACATATATATATATATATATAAGGGTTTTATTTTTTTTTACCTTTTTGATTAGAGAAGCTACATTCCGCAACCCAAAGTGTTAGTTGATAAAAGAAAGAAAAAAAATCACGTCTGTTAATTTTCTAGAATCTGGCAGCATGTAATGTTATTTATGAATGTGTTACACAAACACAAAAATATGGAATGTGCAGTGAATGGCTGAATGGATTGAAAGCACAAATACAATGAAAAGGGGCCCCCATTAGTGAAAACCCAGCAGAAGCAAACAAATGAAGTGAAGGGTGTAGAATTTAAACAATTTAGCCTGGAAGGAGAGAAGCCCACTTCTCTCACCAGCTAATCCACTGTGAAATGCCCCTGCATCTTACAGCAGAATCTCTAATTAAATCTCTAGTGTATCAGGTAAGGTTTTCGTTCGCTGCTCATTAATCACAACTTTCTGCCTGGAATTTCTGTGCGTTCCAGTTTTACCAAACAGCCCCGGCCGCGATGCTTTTGCGAGCCTTTCCGCACAGAAAGCGCTCCCCATTCTGTGGTGAGCCTCAGCATTGTGCCAGCCAGGAGCGCTCCACAATGGCCGAGCTGCATTGCAGGCTAATCTTTTGTTGAACAATTTAGCATCTCTGAATACTCTTGTTTTGCACCGGCCAATTCAAACATAAAGGCTGCAGGACTATGGAAGAGGAGGAGAGTGCACAAGTGGTTGTCCTTTCCCACCACCGAGGGCTAAGGTCTGGGATCCCTCATGAATACCAAGGTAAACCTGTCAGCAGAAGGAAAGCCTTGCTAGTTGGTATTCGGCACAGCTGGGGCTCAGACTAAACTTACACTGTGTTGAAACTAATGATTTTGAGGAGCGGGTCTTGGGCAAGTCCTAGCAGAGAAGGAGCAGACAAGCGGAGGGCCAGTTTGCTGCTAACGGCTCTGCTGATCACACTGTGCAGCTGGCAGCAAACTTTACTGCCTCCGTGGTGCCATATCTGATCAAATATGTCAGCCTCCTGTAAAACTACAAACATCCTGCTAGTGTAAACATTTGGGGATTTCTGATCTGCATTAGTAAAAATCAGCGAACCAATCTACTCCACTAACATAAACCACCAGAACTTTATACTGGGACAGAGACCAACAACAGGCATTAAAAACATTTGCATCTCATCCATCTAACACTAGGATAAACAGGAGGATTATAGCTCTGACCACTTCGTGTATACAATGTCTGTTAATTTACTTAATCTTCCACATTGCTGGACTAAAGGGACTTCCCTTTCCGGAAGTTTGGGGTCTTCTTCGCCCACTAAAGCAATGCTTGGGCTCTGAAAGTTTATTTTATTTTATTTTTTAAACAAGACAAACTACAGTCAGACTGTGCTGGAAAATGAGAAACTAATGGACAAAGAAAGTAAAATAACGTAAGCTGAAAAGTTGAAAGGCTCATTTTATACACTAAGAGAACATCAAATCCGAGTTTGGAGTGAAGGACTGCTACATTTCCTGTTACAAAAAAAAAGGCCTAGCCAAAATCTTGCCTGCTAAATAGGAAAGTACCACAGCGAACACACCTCAGTAAATTTGTGTTCAGTCTACAGCTGCTCTGCCAGTAACCTCCATCCCTTACAAGACCAGGTCCTAAAAGAGTAATTCCATCTTACTTCTTCAGCACTGATAAAATAAAATATACTTACCCCGCAAAAAAGACCCCACAAATTCTATTTCAGGGTACGCAAATTTAATTATTGTAGTAATTACAGCAATCATCCTCATTTAGTATGTTTAGGCCTACCTGTAAACCTCCTACTCCTTGCCTTCTGCAAATCTCTTACATACATAAACAAAAAATCCTGATGAGATTTAGCAGCCACTCTCTCAGTTCCTGCCTCTGACATTTTGTTGTTGTTGTCAAATGGAAGTCAGCTAAGTTTGGTCATCTATCCAGCTTATGTCTACCTAAGTAGTTAAGTCATTTCTCGGAGCTCTTTCTTTTTTTTTTTTTTTTGGCCCAGTTTTACCTTCAATTCCCCTTCAGAGCTTTGATTCTTTTTATTTCATTCTTCTTCCCTGCCCCCCTTTTCCCCTCCTCTTTTTTTTGTATTCCCCTCCATTTGCCACAAAGAACTTGTGTTACTAAGATTAGCCATTTTGCAGAGCTCCACAGGTTGTTTGGAATAGAATAGGATCCGTTTCATTGCACTTCTCAAATTCCTCTCAAAAGAAAAACTTGCCCTCCTCTCACACTTGACGAATTCACATTCCTAATTAAATCCACAAGAAACAGTCTGCCTGTAGTTCTAACAGAAGGGCCTTCAGGTTTTGCTTTACAAATTTTTAATACTAAGTTCTGTGTTCAAACTTACGGCTCCTTTGCTCCCCAAAAGGGCTTGTTTCCTCCCCCATTTATAAACTGTTCATTAAAAAAGCCTCATGTACATAGCAGAAGGCCCAGAGGTGTCAGCTGTGGCATGTTTGCAGCTCCATGTGGTCTTTCCATGCAAAATGCTCTGCATATAAGAAAGACCTTAAGGTTAAAGGTCAATCCAGCCAATACCGGACAATGCCAGCTGCTTCAAACTGATTTAATTCCAGATTTAGCAAACTTCACTAAAGAGGGCCACTTTTGTTTCCTTCCACATTGGGAGTCAGACTTTCCTGGAACAGATTTAGTGCCAGCAATGGAAACACTGCTAAGTCGAGCATGTAACAAGGAGTTAACAAAACAGAGGGAAAGCAGGACTATGATGTAAGCATGCTTGACACATCATGCATAGTAATAAAATGACAGATACACTGAAATGACTAAATATTAAAAACATGCTTGTTTTCATTTTAAAAACAAAAGTCAAGACACACAAATGCTTTACCTGACAATAAAATCAAACTCCGATCCTGCAAGCATCAGCACTCCAAGTAGAGTGGATACGGCTCCATCCAACACTGGTGCAAACATATGTTCCAGTGCAAGGACAGCCCGACGGTTCCTGTCTCCTATGGCTGTTAAAAATGCCTGTAAAACAATGAAATCCATTTCATTAGACAGATACATACAGCCTTTCAAACAGACTCTCTCATAGTATATACAATTTTTCACCAGTTAATTACTCCAATTTACAGTTTATTAAAGTATCCCTAAAGCTGGCTAGACTTCAAGAAAAGGCCTGATGATGCTGTGATAAAACAGAGCTGCTGCTGAAGCTGCATAACCAGAGTAATTACAGAGTCATAGTAACAACTTCACAAACGATGCCTGCTTGCATCAGGAGACTTCCCATTTGTTTCAGGTTTACTGCTTTCTACCCACGAATAATTAATTTCATTTACACTCAAAATGAAAGCACTTTGGGTTTAAAAAATATAGAGCTACTCTGGCCACTCTCATGTGGACATAGCTTCCCATGCTGCCTAAGTTTGCTGTAGAAACAGTCAATATTGATCCCGATTTCCCTCACACTTGGAGCAGATTGACTTGCAACCCTTGCTTATGTCCAGCAGCATTTATTTATGCGCCAGGTCCTTCTGTTACTTTACATGCCAGTCTCTAGAGTGCACGTCTGCTCACAAGCTTGATGATCCTGACTACTTGAACCCGTAAGCACCCAACTGAAGAAATGCTGCCAGTAAATTCAAAAGAACCTGTATAAAGTAACACCACCAGACTGTGTAGGTTTTTTTTTTTTAAGCATTTCTATTATTTCACTCAAGATGGATGTTTTTGCAACTTTTACTACATAAAAGCTAGCAGCTCTGTGCATAAATTTGCCTTAGGAACAGTGCTTAGCACAGTACTGCCTGAGGAACCACATGGCTTGCAAAACATCCGTCTCCTCGTTGCTCCTCAGTGGACACACTGTACCAACACTCTAAGGGCTGATTCTCATGAGCTTGTCTTCTCAGAGCCCAACTTACAGGTTAAGACGACAGGAACTTGGGCTGATGTTTTCCCTGTGATTTATACTTATGTGAATTCTCTAGCACCTATTAAGAAATGAGATCATGCAACTGTCTAACACTTGGTCCTGGAATTTAAGCCACTCTTCTCTGGGAGCTTAGTCTCACTGGATGAGTTTAGGCTGCAATCAACCTATGCACTAAGATGTTTTTTGGTAGAACAAGCAGACCGAAACTGGATACATAGGCAAGCAGACTGAGATTCCCAAATACCATTTCCCTAGGAAGCCAAAACACGTACTCCTACTCTTCAGTAGCGGCAAGTTAATGAATCCAGTACACGATCTACACACCATGTTCACAAATGAATAAAGAACCCCTTCAGAGTGAAGGCAGTTGTCAATGAGACAACTCATGTGAATGGGATCTGCGGCAACACGACCCAGATACACATCAGCAAGTTATATATATATATACACTGCATAAGCACATGTATATATTCGAAGAATGTACAGTACAATGAGCACACTGTTAATTCAAAAACTTATTTGCTGGAATTAATGAAAAATGAAGTCACAACTTGTAAGTGGCAGCAGAGAACTGCACGAGTGGATTGTGAATTTGTCTTGAACAAGTTCCGTTCAGTTCTGTATCAACGGTGTCAACATTGCTTACTTTGTTTCTGCAACACTGTTCTGATTACTTATAGTCAGTAAGCTACAAGAACACGCTGGTCAACTCTGTTCCTATCATCTGAGGTCTGCTACCATTTTAAAGCCTACTTCTGAAAGATTTTGACTCTGTCAACTTGAAAAATATCTGATTCTAAATTTGATGGGCCACTGAATTTAAGGTTTTTTAATACTTTTTTTAAGTAAATTAAATTGTTTCCTTCCTATTTAGAATGCAAGTATTTTTTGTTTTTTACTCCAAATTTTTGTTTGGAATCTTAACTTATAAGAAATTCTTGTGCTGCTGATCTCTGACACTACCCAAGGTATTATAAGCCTTAATAAACAGATTTACCTTCCAAAATCTAACTACAGATAGCAACAGAGGAGATTGGGCCACCACTTGAGCCATCTGGCTGCTTTTCTATAATCCTACCCTACCCTACCCTACTTTTCCTAAAATTTGTCTTTAAATTACTCTTTGTGTTCTGCCACTTGATGGGTCCCAACTGTGAACCTCGTCTGCATCATGTTCCCAATATCTGGCAGTCTACAGGGTGCTAAGATCCCCTTTAATTCTCATCTCTTTTTTTCATTGTCATCAGCTCCTCTCAGTGGTCTACAGTGTCTTCCTGTTGCGTCCAAAAACCTCATCCAATTTCTCTCCATCTTTCACCTACATTTTTAAGACCCCTCCTTTCACTTCTTTCTGGACAAACATACTAGAAATTATGGTAGGCTGCAAGCATCCCTTTCCTGAGACAGTGATGATATTTTGATTATACTCACCCTTTCCTACTTTTTAATACAGTAAAATTCAAATCCATTAAGAAAACAGTATCATTAAAATAATATTCTTCTGAAAAACAGGTTAGAAAGGCGTTATAGGAAAGACATTTACGCAGAGGGAGTAGAAAGCCTACCCTGTATAGTGTCAAGCAAGTTTTGAGACCTTGCACTGCTAAAAACATATTAAAGGAAAATGTTTTAAAATATAAGTGTCTTTTTTAATTTCTTAAAATCTCTGTTTTTTTCAGGAAATAAGTAAGAACTCCAACTTACTGTCAAAATTACTTAATTGACATTTTTCAGAAACAAACCTTTGTCTAAGCTTACTTTTAGGATACGCTATATAAGCACTTCCATTGTCAAACGTGAACACAGAAAAACAGCCCTTTACTCTGTTATTTGTCACCAAATAAAGTGGGATAGTTTTATATATCTTGAAAACCACATTGCAAGAGCAGTGTCATTATTCCATACATTTGTGCATCAAGTTAATAGAGCTGTGTGATTTAGGGCATGCCAGATTTGGACACCTCAGTCTGACAGTGATGAAAACATTTATTTAGAACATTCAAATATCCCCCGCTCCCTGCTTCTCCTCTTAACACTGGAAACTATTTCCCTAAAGATTACATATTTGAGTGCGTTATTAATGCACTGGCTTCTGGAAAGAAGAGGGAGATTGTTAAGGCAAGGAATACAAATCATGCAAATTTTGGTGGTCCAGAAGAACTAAATGACATGTGATTTCAAAAACCTCCTCAAGCTTTTTTATCAAAGGATACAAGTGGGCACAAAAAGCTACATAGCAGTGAGAGGCAACAATAGGGAGGCTGGAGATAATGATGGCAAAATCTGGACTAAAATAAAAGGCATTAAGAGCTTGGCTTTGTCTTTCCTTTCCTAGCACTGCATGCTTACATGTCTCAATCACAGCCTTCAAAAATCATCACTGAATACTAAAAATCATGAAATGTATTCCCTCCTCTTACCTCCTGGGAGGCTGACTCAACAGTTACTTCATCAGAGCAACTGTGCTCTACCAATGCAGCGCAAACGGACACTAAACTCTGCGCGCGGGTTAGGACCTGTCCCCTCCCGAGGATTATGTCACTGTCTTAGGGGTTGAAGATGGGATTTGTGATCATAACATTAGTCATCATTTCACTTTAGAATACTTTGAAAATGCTTCCAGTTTTACTTACCAAAGCAACATGAACAGTGAATTCCACACCAATGCCAACAGAAGCAATCAGGATAACCACAGGCACTGCACTCAGCTTTATTCCAATTAGACCCATCATGCCAAACAGCTCCACAGTCATCAGAGCCAGCACCACCACCTAGATGATTTCAAACATCTGTTAATGACTTCTTATACACTAGATAAATGAAGAACAACTACATGGGGCTACAAAACTTATCTTTCAAAGCTGCCTCTCTCACATCCTCAAAGAAGACATTTTTCCCTTTTTTATTGTGCTAAACAGCGATGGCTTTAAAAAGAGAGTTTAAATTGTTATCCCAATAACCAGTTAGCAGTTTACGAATCAATTTTCTGCCAGCTAAAATTTATCAATGTGATCTAAAAAATATTTCTCCTTTTCCAGGATATTCAGTGGAACATAAATTTCCTCTTTTTTACCCATGTCTCTGTCAATCCTTCTAGAAAAATTATCTTTCAAATACTGTCTAGGCATTCTTTTTTAGTACTCCAGATTAAGTGAGGATAGTTCCAGGGAGGATTTTAAAACACTGAGAAAGTGAATACTATAATCAGCTGATGAATCTCAGATTACAGAGGCCATTTCAGTTTTAAAGATACTTGAAAGGATTGACATGGACAAAACAAACAGTTTAACCTAAAGGAAAGGCTTTACTTTTCTTTCGTCTACCTTGTAAAAAAAGCAGAAAAAAAAAGAAGGAAAAGAAATTTGTGGAATCAACTTAAAAATTTCTAAAGTCAAGCAGGAAAAAAGATAGGCACCCTTGTAAAAGTTGGTTGACTCTGAAAATAAACCCCCTTTCCAAAGGAAAAAAGTATGCACTACAATAAATTATTTTATAAGCTAATGAATCAAGAATAATAACATAAATTGCTTGATTAAGTGCTATGAAAAATATTCTAGACTAAACATTTACCTTTTAACATACCTGTCGTATAAACGTACATTACAAAAACTAGTAACTGTTTCACGCTTTTTTACTTCTGGCATTTTATAAACCATATGATAGTTTATGGAATTTAAACATAGGAACATCATCATTCAATTTAACTTCAGTGTTTACGGTGAGGCTTATGGTGTCTTGCAGAAAGCACGGAGGAGTATTCTCTTCAGTTTATAACTTTATGTTTCCTTCTCCTCAATAGCCTAGTTTGAGTCTTTTCACAGTGTGTAACGACTTTAATCTTTCCAGAAAGCTCACATTCAGAAACCATACACGTTAGTCACAAGCAACTGACTTGAAAAATAACATTCTCCGATAAAAGAGGGAGGGTATAACTAAATAGAAATTGCTGTAATGTTTAATAAAGCTCCTATTTTTCCTCTGCGCCTTTATTTCTTATGTTAACGTGCTTCTGAGCAAGGGCAAAAGTTTATGCGCCTTTATAAGAAATCTTTAAAGCTACAAAAAGGTGGCCAAAGGATTAAGGTTATTAAGGTTTGTACCTTTAGCATGAACCCTACCCCCTCAAGTTGAATAAATATATAATGAATGATGCAATATACATACTCCACCAGAGGCCCAGACATTAACAAAACCTTCCCAATTGCAGCAAAAGCTATGCTGAAAGGAATTTGACTTCAACAAAGACCCTTATAATAAACTTACAATGATCCCAGCCGTCCAGGGGTTCAGGAGGAAGAGGGCACACACTAGAAACGTACAAGCCAAAACCACACTAATGGATAAGAGGAGCCAGTGACGAAGTCCAATATACTGCTCCCAAAATAGAAATGGGTAACCGTTTGGGTAGCTGGCAATCCCCAAGCTGGTGTAGTTATTACAGATAGCTCTCACTTTCTCAATAGCTTCCACGAAGTCAGAAGTTTCACGCAATCCATTGAGGTAGAAAGGAAATTGAGCATATTCTATGGGCTCCGCTGCTGGAACTAGGAAAACGGATAGCAATGTTCAAATGTGTGTTTGGGAAGAAGAAGATACACATGATTAGCAAAACACTTTGTTCTTAAGGCCACTGAATTTAAATTTTACATCTTTGAGATAGCTAATATGCCAAAAACTATTAGTACTAGACATGACTATTTTATCATGCAGTGCAAACAACAGGTCAACATATTCTATATAAGACCCTCAGAGAATCTTACAAAATTTAGCAACTAGAAATACTTCAGTATGCATACTGAAATATATATGCAGTATGCATATATAACCTTCATCTGTGCTATAAATGCTTTTTACTAAATACCTAGTTCAAAGTCCCTCTCCGTAATACATACAGGGAAATAATCGACGAATGTCAACTCTCCATGCTCCTTTTGGGGCGTAATGCTAAGATTACTGTATTTAAAAAAAAAAAAAAAGAGAAAAAAACTCCCACAACAAGCATTCTGTTGGTGTCGTTGTGTGCTCCAGACCCTGCAGGGTCATTCAGTTGACTTGCTAAATATGATTTGCCCTATTATAATCTCAACTATAAATTCTCATTAAGATAGGACTTGGCTGGCTTCCACAAAGCCCTAGGGTTCAGATAGAGTGGAGCACTACCAGCTTGCTACCCAGTCACACTTCCAAGGGCACAAGTCCTCCCGCATGTGCCCTCTCCCCTTGCCCACTGATGTCCAATTGGAAATCCTCACAATAAATCCAAAGTCGAAGAAGAGGCGCGACTGCTTGGGATGCAAGGGGGTGAATGGCACAGATGCGGGGGGAGCGCTGACAAACGCCCACTCACACGGCCTGCTCCCCCAGCTGAGTTTTGCACTCTGACAGAGGCAGGGGCTTGTAAGCAAGAGCCAACTTGATAAAGGTATCCTTGAATACTACAAATTGACGACAAATGTGATAAAGTCTCACTGATGAAACTCCAGAATGACACAGGCTGGATTTCACACCATCTCTCATACAGAACCAACAGGTCACACACAGGGAAAGGCAACATTTAACACAAGCTTTCAGAGTTTCGCTAGGCGCTATTGTAAGGCTCATTTTTCCTCACGAGGAAAGCCTGCACTGGTGCCACATTACACCATATTCCACAAGGGCTGGTGCCTCCTGAGGCTACGGAGGGAGTAACACAATATATTCTGTTTATGCCTCGCAGCCCTGTGCAGCATCAACCAACGAAGAGTTGATACCGGGCTGTAACCCAGTAACTCTAGTTGTAACTCTAGCGTTACTGGGCCTTGGAGGAAGGAGTGGGAGCACTACATAAACCACAAGACATTCAGACGAAACGTTACTTACTTCTCAGCCTTGTTTCTGGCATATAGTCTGCTTTGTCATGCACCCACTCGGGGCGGTGAGGCCGGATGTTGGCTTGGGAGGCAGCATAGGCCACAGGGTCATTGCTAACCCAGGCTGTCAGGTAGATGTAGAAGGCGTTTGGGTTAATGATCCCATCTGCGTCCACCAGACGCTGTTTCGTCAACTGCAAAACGGAAAGATGAGCAAGAAATCTTTTAGAAATGGATTTGCTTTCAGAGTGCTTGCCGCAAAGCCTGCAACAAAAAGCCGGGAGATGTGACACATGTATGCAAGGAAAAGAAAAAAGCATGAACTTCCACTTGAAACGACTGATCAGAAAACAACTGTTTAACACCGAAAAAAAGTCTAAATTAAGCCACAGTGGAAAGTGTCTGTTTATAAATAAATATTTATATAATATTTGTAATAACAACTATATCAGCAGAGGGTTCCAGAATAGACTGAACAAATTAAATCTGAATTCTCAAAGACTGTCTGCAGCCCAGAGAGAAAAACAACCAAGTTGAAGAAACATATTTAAAGAAAGAGGAAAAAAAAAAAAAACCTGGCATGAGTCCCTATACACGTCTGTGTGCAGTTAACCTCTGTTGTTAACACTGAAGGAAATGCCACCCAGTAAATGGAGGAGAGCTATAAAAATAAAACAACATCTGTATAAATTTTGCTAACACTTGCCTCCTATGACCTACGCATTCAGAAAATGCCCAGCGCCAAGAAAGCCGCCGCGCGCGGGGCGCTCCCCGGGTCACCGTGGGCAAGCGCGTCCGTGGGGCGGCGCGCGGCCCGCGCCCTGCGGCCACAGCCCCACACAGCACTCCCTGTGTGACGAGTGTTACCGGTTGGGTTTGTTTTGTTTAGTTAAAACCCTGGCTTGGCTCCAGCTCCAGGTCTTTTCAATGAAATGAAAAACAACAGTGACAGCAGTTAAGAGGGAAAAAAAAAAAAAAAAAAAGCTGGATTCCAAGGATCTGGATTCAATTAATCCACAGGATATGCAACAACTGTATGTCTTCAAGCTGTCTTTGGAATTGCCTACTAGAGCACTGAGCCCCTGTGGCTGCACCACACTTTTCCCCCTCCCAGGCACAGGAAATTGTATCAGTAGCTGTAGCCCAATCGCATTTGTTTCAGATGGTACCTGGTACGTGTTGCTGAACAAAACCTCACTGAACGTTTTTTGCTTTGCCTCCCTTCTTTCGCTTAATTCATAGCTGAAGCTTCATTCAGACCTGACAGCATGCTGCATGCTGCCACAGAGCAGTGTGTTTTATACACCATAGTAACTTTGAACAATGTTCCCCCTAAATCTGTCACCTTTAATGCCAGCAAAATAAGAAAGACAATAAGCAGATCTACCAAGAAGCTCATTAGAGAGACTATTTTCTGCCTAAAAGCACAGAAAGTCAGTGTTAGTGGAGATGAAGCTAGATTATTGCAGAATTTTTCTTTGAGGTTTAAAAACTAATTCCGGCATAAGAAGTCAAAAACTGTGCGCAACACTTTCCAATATGATAATAAAAAGCAGCGAATACAGTCATGTCATATGATGTGATAAACTTATAAAAGAAGCTCAGGAGTAATTTCTTTAGGCAGCTCAACCAACTGCCATTCTCTATTCTTCTACATTTCCGTATTTAGTAATGACTACATGCTTTGTAATATTATTATTACTTCAACCCTCTTCCATTCACCGTTACTCATAAACACCTTTCTTAAATATGCGTGTTTGGAATAAATTGATAGGGACTAACTAAAGCATTACAAAAGCCAAATTCAAAGTCACAGTAGAAGGCCAAGCTCAGGTGAGCCCCATAAGCAAATCTACTTCAAATCAGGAATGAAGGCAGTTAGGGCAGCAAGGCTAACACGGGCTACGTGTTGGCACAGGACCAGAGGAGCA
>NW_010580569.1:25361-42479 GCF_000705375.1 Tinamus guttatus | reverse complement strand
GTGATGAGCACAGGCAGGAATCCCCCGTTAATTTTGCAATGTAGGCCGAACTCTGCAGGTAACATATCGCTCCAGCAAACCTCAGAAGGCCATGCTGGCAGGTATAACTCAGGCATTTCAATTCATCAAGATGAACAAAAGACCCTGGCATGCTCTTCACATCTCTCCCCACTCCTCATGGACTGTGCATTTCTGTAGACACCAGCATGAATTCTCATACCATACCTGGCTGATGTCAATGGGCTTTGCTCTATTGCCAGTTTGCACCAAGAGTTTGTAAGCCAGAACAGCATCTTCAGATCCATTTTTATAATTGTTGTAAGTGATTTTCCCGGTTTCCCAGTCGCTGTCAAATGCATCCTGAAGCCCTGAAGAGTTAAGACAGGCATAAAGAACGTTAATCATTCAGTTTAAAACAATTATCAGCACACCAAGCAGGAAAACAAAACAAAACAAAACAGGAATAATGGTTCTTTTTATTATAAATGGAGACCTTCCACAGCTAAAGCGGGGAGAAAACTATGTATCGTCCATTTGGTTTCTCACCTCACAGTCAGCAACAGCGGAAGATAAAATTAACAGTTGTATGTCAGAAAGGTGGGTGAAGCAAGGGAGGAGAGTCAAGGCTCTTTCCATGCTATGCTGGCCAGTAAAGGAGAGCTGGTAGAAGACATGTGCACTGGAATAAAGAGCTTTCTCTCACAGAAAAGGAGAGGGCAGTGATGGGATTAGGACTCTTGGGTCTCCTGTCCTTCTCTGAGTCTTTCCTGAGTTGGCATAGCCACATCACTGCCTCTGGACAGGGCGGGACATGAAGAGGAACCTAGCACTCTGTTTGCAGACTTATGCAAGGAAACGTCTAAGAAGTCTAAAAGAACAAAGAACAGAGTGCTTTTCCTCAAAAACTACAACTCTAGAAGGATGATAGTGAAAATCCACAGCCATATTCGTATTTATCACCTCTTTCATCCCTAAACCAAAACCAAAGTCTTGCCCTGACACAGGAGGTGCAAAACAAATGGGGTGGAGGAGCTCAGCCCCAACTCAACTGCACTGCCTGCTGTGGACTGCAAAGCAGGGAGAGGCTCAGCTCACGACCCACGCTCTCTAGAGAGGCTCTCCCCACGCACCGAGCCCCGAGCCTCCTCCCACTGCAGTGAGGGCACGTGCCACCCTCGCAGGCTGTCTTGGCTGCCGCGGAGCACCAGGGCAAGCGCGCCAGGGCTGCACCATCCACCCCACTATGAGCGGAGGGAAAAGCACGTGCCGGCCTCCAGCTTCAAACGGCAACTCAGCGGCTTCTCGAGCACAGTGTGAGTGAACACGATTTTGTCAATTTGTTCCATCTGTTCAACTTGTGCAGCTAATACAAGTCGTGGGATCTGCTGCCAGCACGTGTAAAGATCACAGCCAACACCTATTCACTCTCAACTGTTATTTTCCTCTTTGCCACCCTTTGAGGGGGAGGGAATACCTCACAGCGCAAATTTGGATCAGATTTAGCACAGGAAGCCGCAGCGTGGCACAAGGAGGCTCTGTGCGAGCAGATGACAAACCGCATGTCCAGGGAAAGAAAGGAAAAGGCTGGGGGGTGCTGGTGCTGGAAATCACTGACCCACCTCACAGCTGCACTCAGGAGCTATAATGAAAACCATAGCTGCAGATCTGAGAGGCTAGCTACAGCTGTGAGGAGATAAGAGTATGGAAAGAGAAAGCACAGCCTGGCTGACACTGCCTCATGGCCTGAGCTCTCGATCCCGCTTTTGAGCTTCTCCACAGCTCTGGAAAACTACCCCCGTGTCACCCTAACCCGCACGGGCAGCGGCGGGTTCGGAGCAGCCACCGGCACCTGCCCGCATCGAGGATGGCCTCGCGCTAGATCGTCTGAGCCCCTCCAAGGCTGTGGGGAAAACAACTGCGGAAACACCCATCTGTCCTTCCTGAAGACAGCTTTATTCCATTTCAGCCTCTTCAGAAACGGCTACGTGACAGCATTTCTGCTATGCGCGGCAGCCACGTAAAGAGCCACTTTGGGAGTCAGGAACAAGAACATGGGAAAGGAGGAGAGACCACCAAAGAGTAGCTCGGCGCCCAAGCCCCGCTGAGGGCAGCTCTCTCCAGCGAGAGAGCCTGCACGTGCCCCATCAGACCACGCATGGGGCAGAGCCTTCCTCCAACGCCCACCCTCCTGGCACAGGACTAAGCACACGCAATTCCCACCATGCGCAGGTTGAATTAACAATTCGTCTTTGCAAACTATGCTAAAAAAATAGCATGTGCATCACATATTCCTATGGTGGGAAGTTAACTCAGATCTTTCGTTGCCCCTAACCCGGTATTGGGTTGTCTTAAGGCATTTCTCAACTGGCTTAACGACTTTGTACTTCAGGTCGTTTTATTACTGAGCATGGACACCGCTGAACCTAAAGATGGGAAGCAATACCACGAAATCAAAAAACCATCATCAGTTGTGCTTAAATTCCAGAGGATTTCAACATTTCAGTAATAAAAATTTCCCGTAACACTTGGAAATTAATAGCTATTTCAAAGCAGAGATTTCAAAGTGAACGCTATTTTTATTATAAGTTGTTCACATCAATTATTTTAATGCATTTAATGTACTTGAAAAATATCTGAGATTAATGTTTCTGGGCAAAGAGATAAAAGTAACTTACCCATCCCTGCCTGCATGAAAGTTCTACAAATTAAGGCATTTTTAAAAAATGTTATGTCATTTTTTTTTTTCAAATCAACACTGACTTTTGCTTCACACTCCAGAAGAAAATGAAATCCTCCAAAGTTATGTGGGATGCTGGAATGGGAGTGAAGAAGGAATTCCTTCTGACCCATGCGAACAGCTGGCACCATGAAACTTGAGATAAGATTACGCTTTGCAAAACCAAGCCTAATTACAAGCCACTGGGGAATTGAAGCTACCTCACTTACATTCAGTCACTTACAAAAATAATGTTACTATTTTCCAGTTCAAATGAATGATTAGTGTAAATTCTATTGCTTTTTCAGATATGGAAAAATGTAGCATTAATTGTCACAGCAAGGCAAAAGACAAGGTGATCTCTGAAAACACAGGTGTGTTAGTCTAAAGGCATTCCCCTGCAAGTGAACCAGGGGACATGCGGGGCTGTGAGTTCACTGCCAGGGTAAGAAACGCCTTTGTTCACACGCTGCCGCTTCCTTCCAGCCCATCGTGTATTCTGCCAGAAAAATGCAGGGGTGTCAGAAGGCCACCTTGAGCCATTAATCTCTAGCACTGAATTCCCAGTGATGTTGGTGGGAATAGCCATGAAGTTCAAACAAAGTTACCCCTCCTTTGATTACCCTGCTGTCTCACTCCAGCATGGAAACCCATTCCTATGCTTGTCCAGGATCTTCCCTGGATGCAACCTAAAACTGTCTCTTGCTCATAAAATCTATTTTCATTTTACCTCCAACCTACGAGAGGGAGAGCAAACACTGCTAGGAGGCTCTACGACCTCGAAAACATGAAGGATCTAAGGAGCCTGATCTCCATCATCTCAGTGGGAGAAATCCTCAGCAGTGCAGGTCCAAGGATCCTCTTCCTGCCCTCTTCACTGCAAACTCACGGCTGAGGGTCAGCTCTCACATGCGGGGATACTCAGCTCATGCTCACAATTAAGGCACCAACTTGCATATTTCTATCTTCCTTACAGATCTGCACCAGCAGGCAGTGGGTCTGGCCAAATGCCCCATGGTCTGCTGCATTTGTTCCCATTGTTCTGGCCTAAACATGCCCCCCAAAAAGGAAGAAAAATAAACAAGACACTAAACTACAAGAGAATTTGGAAACATTCTGCAGGATGCATGAAGATGCTTGCTTAGAAATCTAGGAAGTGTAGTAAAGTTTCCATCAAGTAAAACATCTAAGGTATGCTGTATTTTCCTCCTGCCTCCTTCTCTTCCAATTAAATGTACTTATGTAAGCAAAGTATCTTAAGAAAAACTTCCATTAAGAAGATTGTAGTGAATGTGTCCAATGTATTTGAAAACCATAAAAACCTAATAACTGAAATCCTTCTCTGCTTGATTTATCAGTATATTAAATACACAGGAAACTCGATAATTTTGTTTATTATGCATGTCACCTGGTAGCCTCAGATTTCCTAATACTGCCCAAATATTTTCAGAAGAAGAAAATATCCCACATACTGACAGTTATGTACATGTTTTCTAAGAAACATTAGCTGCATTAACCGTCTGTAAACAGTTATGGTTAAAATTTACAGTATCAGTAGGTCAGCACAGTTTATTTTTCTGTTGGCAAAAGCCTCCTAGAGATTCTTCCAACGGAAAGGCAGAGGTAGGACAGAAGTATTTCTAGGCAGAAAGTGTTTCACAACAGAGAACTGCTAAATTTCCTGAGGTGAAACACTGTTATTTCTTCTAAATACAAAACAATTATTTGCCTCAACTTGAATAGTGTTTATAGCATGACTTGAGTAAGCCCACTTTATTATCAGGCTACCCCTAACATCCCCTCCCCACATCCAGTTGTATTTCAGCACAAATAAAACAGTACCACAGAAAGTGTGGGGATACCTGATAGGAAAACTAGAATGTGTTGTAAGATCCTGGGCCAATAAAAAGCCTAAGACACACCGAATATTCTTCGTGCCAGCAGTCCCAGCTAGAGCCAACGGGATCACTCATGTGCTGAAAATTAAGCCAGTGCCAAAATACATTGCTGGGCTGGGGCTTCTCATTTACTGTTCTCAAAGCACTCGGCAAACTTCTATTTTCCTTAGACATTGGTCCATATTTGGGCAGTAATTATAAAGCAGAACTCCTCATTAGCTGCATAGAAATTAACGACATGAGATAGCCTCTCACGACTATAATCTTTTAAAGTTTCAAAACTGTTTTATTGGAGAGTAAACATAGCCACAAAAAATTCAAGCACACTGTTGGGAGAACAGCGAGTTGATGTCAGAGACGGGGCTACACGTTCTCCCTGCTGCAAGGCAGCCTTACTCATGCGAATGGAGAGGACAGCATTACTGCAGAGGACAAGTGCTTATTACTCTGGAATTACTACCAGAAAAGCTCACGCGACTCTCTTACCTTGCAGCCAGTCTCGAAAGTAGTGCAACCACATTTTGGGAAGCTGCTTATCCTCTTCCAACAAAACATGTGTCACATTGCTGAAACTTTCATGAAGTTCATAAAGTAAGTGCTGGACATTGGGATAGTCTGCTTTCTGCGTCACTATATACATGTTGTAGAAAGAGAAGTACTTGAACTGCGCGGCAATGAAGTCATATTCCCGGGTTTCCCTTGGTACAATGTCTGTGAGATCCAGTCCATCTCTCACCCGGGTAGTTCCATAAAGGCTGAGTCCAAGTAAACTCAGAAAAAGAAAAATAACCACAATCTGCAGCAGAAAATGGAAATGCCTTTAGTTTTATATTTCTAAAGAAACTAAACAGGACCATGTTCAAAACTATCATACAATGTAATAATTTTAAGTTTTATTTATATGCACAAAAATACACGCTACAAACGCAAACTAATCTGAGCTATAGTAAAAGTAGATCATGAATAAAAAAACTACAGGATAATTCAGCTAAAAACTAGCTTTAGTTTCACAGTTCATGAGACTGAAAGTCACTGAAGTCCCCTCATTTACCTACATTTGAAAAGTATGTCTCTACAGCAAGATAAAACTTTCAAATCACGAAATTAACTGTAAATCTAATAAATAAAGAGTTACTTCAAAAATGTTCTAATTATTCCTTACACTTAATACTATAACATGAGGATAACTGTTCTACTCTACTGGGAAAAGTCTGTTTCTGAAGAAAAAAAAAAAAGAAGTAAATAGTTCTCTGGTTACCTTAGCTTTTGGTTTTATTGGAGCGTAATGCTTTTCTGCAAAAGATGAGAGTGTCCATCTAGTACAGGGTGGCTCAAGGCAATGCATACTGGAGTCCGAGAACTGGGAAAGCAAATCCCTCGTCGAGCTTGTGCTTTCTGGGCTCTGGCAGCTGAGATTATCTTGTGCTACTGTCACCGGCTGCACAGATATTTCTGAGCGAGGCTCTGCTGTGGTGTAGTACACCTGTGTGTGAGGATCGTACTCTGTGCGCAGCTGCACTGTGGACTGCATTGTGATCTGAGTTTCATGTGCAAAACTGTGGCTGCTGTACGGGGGTGGAGGGCTGTAGCAAGAGTTATCGCTGTTTTCTGCATATGCTTGAGGCTCAATCTGAATCACTCTCGTGGCACACGGACTGTAAAAGGACAGAAAAACATCCATTCTTATTTACATAGGTCCTTATTTTAATCATACAGAGAGAATAACCTGCTTCTACCTAAGCCTGCTTCTACTACTGCTGTATGGTTTATGTTAATTAAGCAATGTTTTGATGATGATATTCCTCTGCACTTGTAGGAAATGCTTCTTAGACATGGTTCAAAGTGAAGGTCTCTTGAGAACACACACATTTCTTGTGCCCAAGGAAGAATGAACCAGCATTTGTCTGAAGACACTGGCATCCACCTCACATCGCTGCATTGATTACATACACTAATCAGGTCAATAGCTGGATAACCACACACAGCCCGAATCCACAATAGGTGTATGCATTTGCATCTATGTGACCATGCTCAGGATTAAACTATTTAGAGGATTAAAATGTAAACACATGGCCTGGCGAGTTCTTCTGCTTCAACTATTAAAGTAACTGTTAAATAATATTTGGGCCTTCTGGATAACATCTCATTGTTTTGGGAGGCGGGATGAAATCACTTGCCATACACTGACTCCATATTTTAAAAATGAAATAAACATATGCAAGGATTAATTCCCAGGAAGGACAGGCAACATGGAGATGGAACTGCAGAAGTGTTTCTTCGAAACATTCCCTTTATTGTAGCCTATTGAAAAGTGTAATAAATAGGCAATTCATTTTAAAAAGTTATCAGAAACAAGCCCCTTTCCGTAAATAAGAAACAACAAAGTGACAACAGAAGATAGCATCTGAGATTTTTCATTAAGGTGACAAATGCTACACAAAAGAGGAATTCAGAATCTTGCCTATCTAAACAAAGGAAACTCATTCAACTAAATTTGTTCATGGGCACATGGGCCCAAATGCAGTTCACACAGAGTGACTTAAGATGGGAGAATAAAGGGAAAATCCAACTGCATAGCATTTCTGGGAATCATGGCTCCAAAAATTCAAGCTCAGCAAGACCAGTCAGTGAAACTACGATTCAGTAAGAAATAAAAAAGCAGCAGTCCTGCCTTTTCAACCAATTTGCTGCTCTAACTCCTCAAAAACAAATTTAGGAAAACACTTTCTTCTTTGAAGTTAAAGATATCAAACTGTGTGTGCTCCCAAATAGGTATGGAAAGCTAAGTGGATACAAAGTGCTTTCTCTACATCCTGGTTATGACATTCAAGTGAGAGTGTGTGTAGAAATGCAGCTTGTCCTCTTCACTGTAGGCAAGAGCAAAAACTAAGGTAGACAAAAGACTTGATTTCCAAGCAGTAGCTCCACTAAATGACAGTACGCTCCTCCTAGCACCCAGACCTCAGAACTGACCTAATACAGAGCTGTATTAGGTTACAGTCTGCATACTACAGTTCTCAACTAATCTAACAAAAACTTCAGTACTGTCCGGCAATGGTACTGAATATCCTGAATTCCCCACAGTCCTATACAAAACTGTGCTAAAGAGAGGTCATTTTTGTAGTGTGAATGTAATTTTTATGTATTTAAGTTTCAATGCTTAAAAAGCACAAAAATCAACACATAGTGAGTCATTCATTATGCTTAAGACTCCTGTGTATTTCAAGCTATTTACAGGCTTCCGTAAGAGACGGGATCATGATTCCTGAGCTTACCTAATACCAGCACTGGACACCTTGAAGTACACTCTAAGAAAATTTAAACACTTATCTGGAGTACCGATGTTGTAGGTGCTTCCCAAAAAGTTGTCTTCCAACAGTAAAAATGAATATGCATATGAATGAAGGGAAAAGGCTGTGGAAGAGGGACAGGAGCCAGTGTATTTCAGTCTCTAGCAATAAAACTATGACCCTAAGACACTCACCCTGCTGCTGTCTTGTTGCAATTAAGACTTTCCATGTCTAGCATTGCTGGCGAGCACAAAAATCCTGTACCTCATATACTGCAATTCCATCACACATTCTTACCTTGTAAAACAGCAGAATATATCCAACCTCTTGTCTTCCCGACGATAAAGGTCCATGCTCAGGATAGCAGGAAAAATCAGCAGAACCATAGCAAAGTTGAATACCACTACAACTGCAGCCTAGAAATCAATCACAAGAGAATTGATGTTGTTACTAAGCTCCTTCATTATCCTCATCTAGCAACTCATTTTTTATATTGACTTATGAGACACTTTGAACAGCTTCCTGAAGTGGGGGGTATATTCCAGTTTCATATGGTAGGCCTACTGTAGTTAATTATTTTAACATTAAGCTTCACATTAATTTAATCCCTCTGTACATATAGGTGTGGTAACACCAAGATTTTTAAAAGGAAAAGATAGTGAATAAATAGCATTTTTGTATGAAATCATGCCCTACTGGAAAATCTCACACAGTACCAGAAGATGTAAGCAAAGTCAACCTGGAAATAGGAATTAAGTTCTCATTTAAGAGAGCTGAAGTAGCTTAAGCACTACAGTAACATTAAAGAACATCATTAAATCAATAATGAAATAAATGTTTAATTCAATTTTAATGAAACTACTCCATTTACTAAAATAGCTATACGTTTGCTGTACTAAAAGGCTAGCTAAAAAGAACAACATTTTGGGACTAACTGTTGAACCCTACTGCTTGTGTAAATTGAACTTGACCAACAAGTCAGTCCAGCAAAATGAGTCTTAAATTGAAACAAAGAGTTAAGTTAATTGGTAAAGCAAATATTACTTAAAGAAGAACAATAGCTCTCCCTTTCAAATGATAAACCCCTCCTATGTGTAAATGTCCAGAGAATGGCTATAAACACACACCATGGTGCAGCATCTATCATTAACGTTAACAGCATTTATTTGTAAAGCAGAGTAGCAAGAAACACAAGTCACGACAAATGGAAAATTTGGGGATAGGCAGGATTACAAAGAGCAGTAGAAAAGGAGGATAAAATCAGTAAGGATTTTCTTTCACCAAAAATAAAGCAACTGAAAAGAAATAATGGCTGAGACATTAACAATTTCAAAAAAAAAATCTGAAACCCTTGTATTTTACCTGGCATTATATAATCCATAGGAATCTATCGTAGCCTAGATTCAGGCTGGGGAAAGCATATAAGCTGTATCTTCCACCTATAACACCTGAGGTAAACACAACTGGGACTAAGACAGTCAGAAAAGGACTAAAATTGGATTACGTAAATCAAGTGTCTGATATAAACTGATTCTCTTTTCTTTTTCTCTAAGTATAGATTAGTGGACACTTTGAGGCAGAACAGCAGACCTCAAAATTCTCAACTCAAAAAGCAAGGCTTCCAAAATTAATGTTTTAAAAATACTTTATTTATATGACTCTAAAGAATTCAATTTTGATATTTTGTCTCTTATCTGAGAAAATGAAAAGTATTAACCTATTGAATAATTTTAAGGATTTGGAAATGATTAATGATAATGAGAAGTGGTTCTCTTTTGTTGTCTCCAGCCTCTTTAAAGAGGGATTTTGTCCTGATGATTAGTTGCATACATAACCATTAAAACAGAGTTTATCTAGTGTTTAAAGTCTAATTAGCATTTAACCATCACTTTAATCTTTGAGAGAAAAGATCCAATGACCATTTCATGATTTATAAATATCCACACTGAAAGGTATGTAAGGTCAGAGCCAAGACTTTAAAATTAAGTGATTTCCTTTTGATCACCTCTAGAATGGATTGAATCTGTCAGGAAAACAAATGGCTGCTGTTACAAGCAAGGTGTTTGCAGGACCTAGGACAACTGCTCTATTTATTGCTGCCGAATCAGTGAAAGTTGAATCACCCATAAAACATGAGTAATTAGTGCGTCTAACCAAAAGCTCCTACCAAGGATCAGCTAAGGACTGATGAGATTTGGAAAAAAAATAGGCTGAGGCCTGTTCCAAGAATTCATATTCTTCCCTTCATACCTGAAAAACTAACCAAAGTCCTCTACTTCTGCTCACTTTATTTATAAATACCTTCAGCCTTATCAGTTCTCAAATCCCAAACGCTGCTAAACCTATGAACTAATCCTTAAGCACATGGCAGAGAAGGCAATAAAGTTGCATTCACATTTATTTTTGAAGAAGAATTTATGAGGAAGAATGCTGGGAACTATCTGAGCAACACCTAGTAAAATCACTTATTAACATAGAATCTCTTTTTAAAACAACTAGATCATCCATTGCGCTATACTTGTGCTGATGTACTGACTGTACAAATCAAACGCTTGTAAAAAATCCTCACTATCCAGACTTGAATTTTAACGAATTCCTACAGCTTAATATCACACTTCCTACGTATTACACACTTTTCCCTCTCTCACACACCACCTTACCCCAAGACTTCAATGACATGTCATTCCTCAGCTGTCGCAGTTAAATAAAATAACATCTGGTTCTGATAACCATGCCAGTTTGTTGTCTCATCAAAAAAAAAAAAAAAAAAACAAACAAACAAACAAAAAAAAAACTTAAAGAATGTTAAGGTGCAGCATGTCTTCCTGAGATCTCAGTTCCTGCTTTACATCCAACTCTGGATCCAGCCCTGGAACAGGCTGCCCAGAGAGGCTGTGGAGTCTCCTTCTCTGGAGATCTTCCAAACCCGCCTGGATGCCACCCTGTGCCACGTGCTCTGGGTGTCCCTGCTCGAACAGGCGGGTTGGACTAGGTGATCTCTAGAGGTCCCTTCCAACCTCAACCATTCTGTGATTCTGTGAACTCCAGAGGCACCTGAAAGTGACTGAGACAGGAGATGTAGGTTGAGATTGAGATTAGCAAGGAAAGAAGGAAAAGCTGCTAAGGAGCAGCTGAGTCTCTGCACTGACTCATCAGCCAACACTACCCCTCCCACTACTATATGGAAGTTTGGTGGCTGCAAATGGGAATTTACAAAAAAATGACATCTTTATTTTGGTAATATCCACAATCTGTATTAAGTGCACTGACTGGAAAAGCACAAACAGAGGTCTGTGATAGCAGAGCTCCGAGCGCACAGGCAATCTGTGAGCAGCAGCTAAGTAGAAGGAAAGCAAGCTGAGGATTTTTGAGAACAGGCAGGGCATCCGCTTTCACCCTTTCAGAAGTGAATGGCCAAACAGGAGAGGAAAGGGCCTCCAGCTTTCCCCTTGAAAAATCAACAGATGTAAGATTAGTCCTAAAAGGGGAAAAAACATGGGGCCCACTCAAGGGTGTGAAATGAAGGAGTTCACTGAAACGAGCACATCAGAGCAAAGCCAGAAAATGCCACAAACCAGACAAAATTCTGGTCGCTTTCTAAGAAGCATCTTTTATTAAAGCATGGCCTAAAAACATTATCGCCGCGCGGGAGGGAAGACGGGTGGCATGCGCCGGCGGCGGCGCGGGCAGGCGGGGGCCCTGCCAAACGTACGAGCTGCTCTCTGCCATTCCTGGCCGCCCACCCACGGAGAGGGCTGTGCTCTGCAGCCAGAGGTGACCGAGGAGGTCTGCTCTGCAAGGAAAACTTCCACCCCGCTGCTGCTGCCTATCTGCAGCTCCCTCCTGACAGGGCATGCACTCAGGTTTCCACCCCCTCCTTCCTCTGAGGCTTTAATTTTGCTTGTTAAATTCTCATGTCAGGAGCACAGAAAGTGAAAAGACTTTGCTAAGAGGAGGGAGACAAACTGCTTCAGTGCTGTAAGATAATGAACCCGCTTAAAAACTCACATTCTTTCTCTCCACAAGCCCACCACTACCACCTGGCAATGCACTTTTAGGTTTAGGAAAAAATGTGTCATCCACACTGTGAGGAAAAAATAATAGCACTAAGACTTATTGGGCAAAGTTCCACCGTTATTCATTAGTGAATCTATACCACTCTTTTCTCGTCCTGGTGTAAGCAAGAAGAGTTAGGTGATTTTTTTATGAAGCTGTGCCTTTTCTTTCCAGGGAAAAATACATTCCACAGGGGGTCTGAATATTCTGTCTGCGGTACTTACACTCTGCCGTGCTTCCTGCATTTATCTTCAAAACAAAGTGCTGTATACACAGCAAACAACAAAAACGTTCAAGAAGTTTCTTCAATACTCACCTCCTCAGATTTTAAGCAATGCAACCGAAAACTCAGCACCTACTCTTTCAAAATCCTGAGCACTCCCTTGCAGGTGATTCTTTTGACTGAGTACTTAGGATGCATTCAGCATCTCAAGGTGTAAACCTTCTCAAATAAGGGGCTGGTAAGGAAAAAATAGTTGAGAGCTAAAAAGCTAAAACAGTCCCTATCCCCACAGAGGAATTAATTTTAAGCATCTCACTTGAAAAATCACTGACTTCCTTTAAGCTAGCAAGAACTAAAACATTTTGTTGTGCTAATTCTATCAAACTCCCTCACTGTTTGAATTTCATGAAGTAAATGAACAACCTGAGTATCAATAAACTGCATTACCTGAATGAAAAGAAGCTGAGGGAAAAAAAAAAAAACAGTGATGTGCAAAACACGAATTTCTGTCTAAAAGTTGGACTTCCAGATAATGGGCTGGTCAGGAAACCATTTATTCTGCCTCAACAGCTGGATTATTTTAAAGATACTGGGCCTCGAAAGTTATGGAAACCTTGACAGTTATCTTGCAATGTCTTAAGAAAAGTAAATGAAGAGCAAAATAAGGTCAAGAGCAATCCTTTTTTGAGCCCATGTGTTAAAAATTCTTTATCTATATGAAAAGAAGTCAGCATTCGTGAAAAGTAAACTGCAGTATTTCATCACTTTCTAAATTTTGCTAGGAAGCTCAAAGACAGCAAGGAGTTCTTGTTTAAACAAGCCCGAGTAAGGAGGAGAAGGAAGAAAAAGACTGTAAATAAAGAAATCCATAGAGAAATACAGACCACCCACCAAAATCGGCCACGGTTAGCTGACTCTGAATGATATGATTAAATGTATCACCTGATTTTGATTACACCTGGTGAAGCTAGACAAAGCAAGTAACAGGTGATCCTTTCTAACAGTAAGGGTTGTATTTTCACAGTTCCTAACTGATATACACACACAGCTCCAGCAACAATAAATCCTCAGTACAGGTCTCTAGTTGCCCTTTTGCACATTCTTTTAGTTCTTATACACCGTGATTTACCATATGCAAGCAAAAACACATTATAGATGCATGAGAGAAAAGACTGCATAATTCAAACATTAACTTCTCGACACTGCAACATTTCTACACAGATTTCATATCAGCTGTTGCCTTGAAAAGGAATTCAATGTTACTCTGAATAGTATCAGCATGTTTATGCAAGGCTATGCTGAAATCTCAGTAGAAACAGCTCCCATTCAACAGCTGGGCAAAGTGACCAGGACAAAATGACCCCTCTCTATTGCATCTTTCTTATGAGAATGCATCTTAGCAAATTTCCTATGCATCTAAGCTAAAGGAGCATCAACAAAGCAGTGTCACTCCAAAGCCAGGAAGCAGAAATCCAAGACTTTTGATTCCTAGTGGAAAACTCCAGTATCCTTTTTGCTCTTTAAGGATTAAGTGGGATGTCTGAATTTAGGCCACAGAATTAGATTTTTCTAAAAGAAGTATCAGACTAGATTAATTAGGTTAGACTTAAAAAATGGTCTTTGCCCTGATATAAAACAATTCACTGTCATTTACCTTACAAGAACAGAAACCTACATTTTGGCAAGGCAGCAGAATTAAATACTGCTAAGCACTTAGGATAAAAACTCTGGTTTTACATACTATAGATAACTGTGCACCAAATCAATGATACCTTTATTTCCCTTCACTTTCTCAATTACTTGCTACCAAATTACCTTTTGAGAAGAAAATCATAAACAAGTTATTAATGTTTATTGGTCATTTAGCTGCAACTGTGAATGTTTTACCATTTTACAGCTTAATGCAGGCATGCTTAAATCTCTGAAAACAGCAATAATTGCCACAGGTATTAAGAAAAATTGCAGCCCTTGCTTCCTCTGGTTAGGTCAAGGGCTCAAGGGGAATGAAAAATGACTGGAGAGTCAGGCTATAATAGAAAAAAAAATGACTACTGAAAAAGTGCAGTTTTCCTGCTCTGCACCAAGGTCAGACACTGCTATAAATTGCTTGTGAGTTAAAGCTGTGTCAGAGGAGAACATCCCAGAGCTTTCTTCCAAGGGTTTTTCCTTTTAACAGCAGTTTTCTTCAGCATCCTTTAATATTTCATCTTCCTGAGGTATATTATCACAGACAAATAGGAGAAGACAATAAGACAGAGAAAGAGAGAGGGAATAATCCATCGTTCATCCCATAAAACTCACATTTTCTCTCAAAGCACTTACAGCATAAAATTCTTGGTGAGTTTTCTCCAATAGTTTGACAAACTTACTTTCAGATAAGGCAGTACAAACTGCTGCAGTAATAATTAACGCAACAAGTCTGTTCTCACTGCTGTCACTGCACTTTGCTTGTGGTTTGTAAGAGCAGCAAGTTGCACAAACTTCAGTGAAAGCAATGAACTTCCACTCAGGAGATGCAATGGTATTATAGGCTAGAATACAGTCCATTGCTCTTGACTGAAGTAAGAATTCAAAGCTTGCTGGAGACTTGTTTCTACTTAGTTGTACACTTCCTGGCTTTTATACCCAACCCAACGGGATGACGCAGGATATTCGCCGGATGTGAGAGCTTCAATGTGTGGGAAAAAGGAGGAACACGATCAAAGGGAAAAACAGTTGTTATCATCTAGAACTACAGCAACCAGTGATCACACATGGGTTCAGCGAATGCAAAGGACTCAGCACGGACTTTAACACTACCACTAACAGTTAACACTAGCCTCCCATGATGAGATCGTCTGTAAGAGCTAACAAAACCGCATATAAACTTACTTGGAGTGAAAATGCTCGTAAAGCAGGAATAGGGATTAAGGCAGCCATAAAGAAAGCAGTAACATTGCTGATAGATGTAAGGGCTACACTTGCTCCTGTTCGCTTCAAACATTCACCTGTTCTGTCCTGCAAAAAAAAACGGTGCATCTTAAAGGTCAAGTGAATAAGGTGACATCTTGTAAAGGAAAGGGTCATCCTACAGATACCGTAACAGTGAAAACTATTACAAGGGGTGTGTATTGCATTCATTATCTCATTAAACAAACAAAAATCAAGCAACAAACATTCCCTCCCAAAACGCACACCCCAACTCCCCATTTTTTTCATTACCTCAAATGGAATTCTCTTATTCTGCCCGGTTTCACTAAATGCATGTGCAAGAAGGAAAACATCATCTACACCAACTCCAAGAGCAAGAAAAGGCAAAACCTTGGGAAGAAAACAAACAAACAAACAAACAAAAAACCAAGAAATTTAATATTTCCATGTTTTACCATGCAGGTAGATTAGATGTCTAATTAGAATAACTCTTACACTACATTTGAACTTCAAGAGTAAAATAAAAATCAGAAGGATGCAATAGAGCTCTTACTTTGAAACACAGGTCAAGAATCTGTACTGGACTATGTATGGACACAAAACCTCACTAAAAACAACTCTAGGCTTCAACAGGCAAAGAATATTAGAGCATATTTCAAATTACTTTCAAAATACTTGCAGAATTGAAACATCTTGACATATTCAGATGTAAGGACAAAAGCTGCAGCAGCTTATGCACAAACAGATGCCTACACTCACAATGGGACACAGAGAAACAAGTATCTCAAAATCTACCTAATGAAACAAACTGCATGACATTTGCCCTTTCTTTTTAACATCAGAGAGCAGCAGTATCTCTTGGTTTCTTACAGCACAATCTTCCAGACAGAAGGCATGAGTGAAAAATCGAAAAATCAATACGCTTTGCAGCTTTTGTTTTTCCTTAAAAATTGTGTTCATTCACTAAAGTGCTTTTAATTTAGCAGCAGACTTGTGTCTCCTTGATACCTGAGTTGTGGCAGCATTAAAGGAAATTCCAATCAATGAGCACAGGCCCAATCCTGCAGCTACTGAGAGTGCAACCAACAAGACTCCTGCCAGCCCCACGGCACCCTGAGACTTGGCACAGTCCCACCGCAGCATTGTTAAACAGGCGTAGGCAAGCTGAAAGCAGAGAAGGGGAAAAAAACAAAACAGAGACATAAGCAAAATATTAGAATGGATCGTTTTCCAAGAGCTCTATCCCCTCAAGAACACACACACCTTACAAGCATTTCTAAACAGAATAGACACACTAGAGATTACACAAAAGAGTAGGTGACAACAGAAGCCAGTGTTTAAAAAATGCTGATTTTAAGCATTCTGAAAATGTTCTGGATCACTGGCTGGTAACAATAAAGAAGTCGTTTAAGCTTGCTATACTACCAGAGACAAATAAACAAAATATATTTTATTACCATTAGCAAGTAGCCACTAGCTACTCTGATAACACTGACATCAGAAAATGACTTTAGGATGTCATCCAGGGTAGTTGTAGTAAAGGAAAGCACCTTCTGGGTAGAGTTTTGTGCAACACTTTGATGAACAACCTATGGAAAAAAAAAAAAGGTAACCAAAATACAAATGAAAACAAACAAAAAGCACACATATTGTCTTTCACATTTGAAATTAACTACTTATACCTTAAGTGTTCTTGTAAAGACACACATCCTACACAAGAGATTTCATCAATTCTGCATGAGTAAGTATTTTTGGTAGTTATTCTCTACAAGCTACTGATTATCCATGTAGAATTTGCATCCTTCAGTAAAGGCCATAGTGCTTACAGCTCATTGAAAACTTTTAATTTAAGTCCTGAAACGTAAGGAGATTTCCTCCTCCCACAACTGTCACTGACTGAGCTGAGAGAGCTCTGCTTTCCTCCAAGGCTGGAGCGCCCCTCGGGCTGCTCCCCCTTCCCGGCGCTTCCATGGGGTCGGAGGCATCGTGGCAGAGGTCAGGGCTTGGGACACAGCGAGCAGGGAC
>NW_010580569.1:0-25327 GCF_000705375.1 Tinamus guttatus | reverse complement strand
GGAAGCAATGGCTAGCTAATGTTTTCCAGGCACTTTACCATAATCACCCCAGCTTTTCAACTTGGTCTAGCTCTTCAATTCCTTTTAAATCTCAGGAAAGCAAAAAAAGTTCTAGGCAGCAAGCAGCTGAACCTTCCTGGGTTCTCATGGGTGAATGGCTGAACCTTCCTGGCTTCACAATAAAGAGAGAAGAAATCAGCCTTTGCAAATAGCCTGCTGCAGCTAAAACTAACATACAGTAACTCACAGCTCTAGTTCAAGCATCTTCCCTGAAGAAGAACTGCAAAGTCATGACAGAAGGCAGATCATAGTAAGACTTCAGAGCAGGATATCTAGGTTTTCTTTTCAATTTTACCTCAACATACATCCTCTGCCAGGCTTCCAGAATTGCTGCTGCCTTATCCTCATTCCAGTTGATGTGTGAAACATATTCATACCCCTTGAAGTGCTCATACATTTGCTTCGGAGTCATTAACTGAAACATCGTTTGCAAAGCCTGGGCACTGGAGAGACGATGGAGTGGGAAGAGGCAAAAAATATGAATTTTTAGGAAGTGATTTTCATTACAGAAAGTTCCAAATGAAAGCCTAATAGAAACTTGCATGAATTTTTAATTTTATAGGGCACACTTTCACATTAAAATTGAACAGAGTATTTATTCTGCTAGGACTGGTTTTAGGAATAGAGAATGTAATCCTAACAAATCAGTTATAAAGACCTTTAGTAGCCGACGTATTACTACGAGGAGGACATGGAACTAATTACTTCTGTGAGATGCTCTAAATGAGGTAAGTGCTTGGCAATTTGACATTTGAAGACCTGTGTCTCTATTGGAGAAAAATACTAGACTAAACTGCTAATACTTGACAAGCAGCAAAGAATAACACAAAGGTGATACTTATTCATCAAAAACTTCCAGAAGTCAACTTTAGCCAATAACTTCAGAATTTCAGAGAACTATTTTGTTTTTCAGTAAGAGTATATTCTTTGACTACAATGCTGGAAGGCACTTAGGTGAGCTTTTTCAGAATAGAGCAAAATTAATAGGAAAATAAGCTTCAAAAATTAGTGCCAATTAAAAAAAAAATCCAGAATTCATAGCAAAATTTCTGGTAAAAATATTATTATTAACCATACAAACATTATACTATTGTTAGTTCAACACAGATTTTGATTCAGCTTATACATCTAAATATTTAAAATTTTCATGTGTCTTGCATTTTCAGAACAATTCTATTTCAAAAGACTTCCCCCCACAAAGTCCAGTGTTCCATGACTTCCTCAAGAAGGCTGAAACAAAGGCTTTTGTTTCAACAGTCAAAATGGTATTCAAGTTGCAGTGACAAAGAACAGGCTTTCGTCAGTATTGATCCAAAGCAAACAGTTCAGTGGATATACTGGAATTCTGAGAGAAGTCAGGTGAGCAGGCACATTACCCAAGTTATTTTTCCCCTTTCCCTTTGATCGTATTTCAAAACATGATCAAAGTTGTTCAGTACTTTCAACACTGTTCAATGCTTTATACATATGTTCTGAATACAAAAATGCCACAAAAAAGAATTTATTTCTGAGGAAACGCTGTCATCCTTAGGTTAAAAACAGGAGACAGTAATACCTTTATAGATTGATATGACTGCCTAATCACATTTTTAACTTCCGTTCTTATCAGGGATGTTCTTCTAAACCACGGTTCATTATACGCATTATTCCCAGATTCTGAAAGGCAACAGCGTTTGCAGAATCCCCCACACCTTCTCAAAATCCTGAACAAAGAAAAGCTTTTAAGTTTTAAGCATTTGTTTGCTTACCTCACAAGTTTACCAGAACTGTTCTTGACTGTACCACCTATAATTAACTCCTCCTGCCAATGCATGTATTTTCTGGACAGTCCATAGCATCCACCACTCAAAACCAATGCCACATCAACAGGCTAGAATAAAGTTACGAAGAAGAAATTTATCAGCTGCCCAACTTCAAACAAATTCATATCCTAAATGAATGTCTACTGTACTGGTGTAACAGATACTAAAGATAGTCTAGGAAGCCTATAAAAAGAAATGTTCTCAGCAAATGGATTAGCCAAACTAGCCCAATACTTGTTCACCAGAGGGCAGTTTCTCCAAAGTCTAGTGTGACTGAGAAAGTAGCATATGAAGTTAGCGCTCACTGCTTCCAATTCTGCACAAAGGTTGGCAAAACTGGCCCTACTTGAGGGAACCCCTGCTGTACAGCATCAGTGCACAAAGGCAACTGAGCCCATAGTGGCCATGTTCCCCCGAAAGGGGCACTGAGAAGCTGAATCTTGTGTCACCACATTGCCACACCTGGCCAGCAGCACAGAACTGCAGCCTCACCTTAAAGGTGTAGGATTAAGAACTGCATCAGAGTCTGAGGGAATGTTAGTGACTCTGGGCGAATGTCACATAATAGCAGTAGAATAAGGAAATCACTGAGATATATGAAATATATTTTGTTTGGAAGGAAAGAGCACCATTTTCTCTCTCCCCCCGCCTCATCGGGCTCCCTTGAGCAAGATCTATGCAAAGAAAAGCAAACTTACTTTGGTGGAATTTTTGTTGGGAGCCGTGATTGGACAATCAGGATCAGCAGGATTCAGGCAAGGTCGATCCATATAACCATGACCAACCTCTGCTTTATTCAGCATTTCTTCCCAGCTATCCACTTGGTAGTTTATTTTCTTTAACTCTTCCAGGAATTCTAAGGGGTCAAAGTTGATCCACTGCAAAGGAGGTTTCCCTCTGCAAAGGAAATCAGGGCAAATGACAATGAAAAAAAAAAAAAAGTACCAAAACAATTTCTAATTCATATTCACGCAAAATGACTGTGTTGTTTTCTATTACAAACTCTTTCTGGTGAGGTTTGGTTTGTTCATAAAATGAAATGCATGCTTTAATTATATTCATGAATGTATACTTTTCTTTTAGACCCATTAATTTCAACAAAAACTCTCAGTAATTACAGACAAGTTACTCTATGAAAGGGAATATTCACATGCTAAAAATACTTCCATTTACAAACAAAGTAAAACAAACCACCAAGCACCTAAACAGCAAAAAAGCAGCCAACTGCTGCTTTAAAGAATTTGGGGGGAGGGGAGAGAGAAAGGACAGAGGGAGCTGAGGAAGGAAAGCCTTTCACATAGTATCAGATTACTGCTTGCTAGTCTAATAATCATCTTGCAAATGTAATCAATCAATATAGCTGATCTTTGTTTATCCATAACAATACTGTGCTCCTTCAAGCGCTTTGGCAGCATGACTATCAGCCATCCAGCTTTGCTGCTACCATGGCTGTCACCACTATCACTCTCACATCTCCCACCCCCACTTTTGAATTTGTGATGTTGACAGCCCAGAAAGGCTTTTGGCTGCCTTGTTCTGTGGTTCAAACCACACTGTATCTGCTTAACCAGGCTTAAGTCATTATTCGGAACCTCCCAACCAGAAAACACAAACCCCTTTATTTCCCCATCTAAAACTGTACACTGAAGGTTAGGAGATGGCCATTGCAAATTGCTTTTACAGAGACATGCAAGCCAGGACAGAAACAATAACTCAAGTGCTAACTCTAGCATAATTAACGGAAAACGCCTGCACAGATTAGCAATTAACTCTTTGCAGGATTCAGTGCATATAATATCACACTTTTAAATCGTGAGAAACTGCTCATAAAAGATACTATATTTCGTTTCTTTAACAATCTCATGAACAAAATATTTTCCTTTCAATTCCTTAGGAAGACTTCAGATTTTACCCAAGACAGCTACGCTTTCATTGAACTAAAATGACTTTCCAGCCAATTAATGCTTTGCAGCTAATGAAAATAAACTTTTCTGCTTTTATTTTCAAAAGGTAAAAAAAAGGAGATTTCAGAACTTACATTTTCTTTTGCATGCCAATAGAACAATAAAAATTACAACACAGGACTTCAACTGATGCATACAAACCATCTTTTATAAACAGAATATCTTTGTTCTATTTTAAAAAATGCATATTTTCTGAAGTGACAGTTTTTAAAAATGTTTTTTGGTTAAACCAGAATCTGAATAAACAATGGAAATACAACTGAAAAACATGCATGGTTTTACAATTAAAACCAGTCAGACTATAAAGTTATAAAAACAGCACACTTACAACAAATACGCAGTTCCTGACTGTAGCTTTGCTCCCTCCCAGAAGCAGTCCAAAGGAGTGATAATTAAACAAGGATAAAGATATTCTATAATCTGTAAAAAACAGAAATGGGAGAAAAAAAAAAACAAAGTTAGACTAGAACATGATCCAATCAGCACCAGTTGAATCACGAGAATATAAAATGGTTACAACCAAGTGCCTGGTATTCCTACCTGGTCCATGTAACCTGCTTCTGTGATGAGTTCTCCTGATTTGTAACATAAGTGTTCCAATTTCCACTGTCTGCAATAAATACAAACAACGTGTTTTCTTTTATTTTTTTTTTACTTCACAAGAACTGTAAAGGTATTTTTAAAATGTGACCTAATGTAAAACAGCAAGTCATATACACAAGCAGACCTAAGTAGCAAATTACTAAGAATGGCAAGTTTTATTCAGTGCAGGTATAACACGTATCACAATGGCAAAGGCCTTTCTTTTTGTAGTTACATGCTATAAATATTTGTTGAATATGATAAACAGTCTCTGTAAAACCTATTAAAAATAACAGAGCTACTTTGGATTATCAGGCTATTCAACCCAACTGAAAGGGACAGAAAACTGGCTATACATGAGACCATTTGTGACTTAAGATATCACTCAATGACATGACAGAGAGGTCAGTTTCAGGCTCAGAGGGCTTTCCTAGCCCTAACTCAGGCATGCAGGAGAAAAGAAAGGCTGGGATTTATGCCCTCTTTGTTCATCTGCATCACTGCTACCACTGCTGTGGCTTCCCATGCCATAGACAAGGCCAGGTAGAAGACAGCTCGAGCCATCCTGGTTTGTTTGGTAATCAGCTGGATGTGCTGAAACACAGTGGACTTTCTACCTTGCAGAGTGCACCCTGGGCACACTTCCATTTGCAAGGAACACTCCTGAAGCAATTGCTACGCTTGTGCTAGTGTTCCCAGCCATCACCTGCCTCCTGCAGGCATCAGCAAGTGAATTCAACTACAAAATGGAATCTCATCCATCAGGTAGTTTGTTTTAGCAGCACAGTTATCGTTCCTTTACTAACGAAAAGGGGGGCACTGTAGCAGCGATGATGAGGGTACATTTTAAAATCTCATCCAACGCTTCTTATATCATTTAGTCTGTTAAAAGCCTGCTGATAACTGCTATCTCACCTCACTTGCAAGAATCAGTAACCACACACATTCAAATCAAAGCACATACCAAAGGGGAAAGGCTCTGAAGCGCTACCCGCTTCAGGGCAAACACACGCACAGAAGCACAAGTCCATTTTTGAGTTGCTACAGAAGCCCATGCAAACCTCTGCTCTCCTGCTTACCTGTTGTACATATAGACATGTACTCTGCTGGCCTGAAGAGCAGAGTCAAGGTGCTGCTTGAGTGCTTCTGTTGTTAGTACATTAGCACCATCTTCCTGTGGAGTCTGAATCATGAGCTGCGGGTTAAACATGGCCTCCTCACCAATCTTCTGCCGCGTGTAATTTAACTCCCGGCTCACTCGTCCACCAACTGAAGAGCAAATAAGAACAGCCTTGTGTTAGTCCGTAACAAGTGAGGCTGGCTTCACATGATCAGCACTCTCCAGGCATAAAAACTTTACCTCGCTCATGGAATATTCCACCTCGAACTGATTACAATGTGACTCTAAAATGAGTATCAGATTTGTTTTAGTAACACTGCGACGGGAAAAAAAAATCCTGTTCCTTATTAAAGAACACCACTGTCCCAACTGCACTAGAACATTGATGTGTAAATTGGAGTTCCTTACGCACGTGGTTTTTCAACCAATATTCCATATGTAAAAATTAAAAAAAAAAAAGAAAAAAAGAAAAAAAAATAGAGAAACCCTTTCCTTGCAGACCAGACCAAATATTCCTATGTTACAATTTCTTACACTTGTATAAACAGTCTGGTCCAATAGTACATTTCAAGATAAATGGCTTCAATTTACACTCTTCTCCTAAATGATTTGGCAAAGGCAGAAGGGGAATGTTTCTCTTCATTTAAAAAGAGGGAGGAGGGAAAGAAAAGTGAGCATGTGTACTTCTCTGAACCGCAGGTAAAATTAAAAATATTAAGCTCTTATAAAGAAGTGCAGTTTCGAGTGCAGCAGAGCAGACTATTTACAGTTGTTTAACAATTTAGTGATTGGTACCTACATTATATGCTGTGATGCAGCATGATTATCACTCACATGCAGTCTAAACATTGTGCTCTGAATCAAAATATGGTTAACCAAAAAAAAAAAAAAAAGGCAGAAGACTCCAAGTCAGACAGGCTCTAGGGGGAGCCATATCCAATTTCCCTTGCCAGAGAAAGTTACATAAAAATGGAAAATTATCTTCCAGCTTGCAAAAAGGCATTCAGCTAGAGTTCATATACTTTACACAACCTCCCCTAAAGTCTTTCCAGCAAATGCATGTGGGAGGAGGTTCAATTAATCCAATCCATTAGCTGAATCAAGACCATATCCAGATGAGGAGGACAAGAACACCACCAACAAATTGTTTCCATCCCTTACAATTTATTGTTTTACCTTTATTGCTCTGCTAAGTCCAAGCCTAGAGACCTGGTCTAATTTGTTATGTTTTCGTCAATTCTAGTCACCCTGGCACTGGTGATCTGAATAACTAAGTTTAGATGTTTTGTGACATCTGTGAACAGAAATTAGACTTGCACACCTATCTCTTTATAGGCCTTATAGCTGACGACTTATCTGTGACTAGCTGGCAGTCCAAGGTGCTGGGTGATGTTCGCAAGCCTGTGAGCAACGCTGGGACTTGCTTTTTTCCGTGAGCTGGACTCTCCATTCACCTGTAATCCCGCTGGGGATAACAGAACCACCAGGAAAAAGCTGGGCCCTAACCAGCTGGGTAAAACTGTCAGAACCAGGTCCTCAAAAATTAAGCCACGCATTTATTCTTTTCTGAACCATTGCTTAATATCTAGTTCAAGAATTCTCTGAAGAAAAAGGCATCTACACCACACACTCCAACCATGTTCTCGGCCTGTCACATGCATTATTACCTCCTTCACCTTGTGTAACAGTGACCGGGTCACAAAAACAAAACATAAAAGGCAGGGTACACCTGGATTCCCCTTAGTACAGTGACAAGATATGTAATCAGTCAGACTCACGGCATATGCATCATAACAAAAAAAGCTAATGTTATGTTTTACCAAGCATTAATTCCCCACCAGACTGAACTCCATGATACATTTTGCTTGATCTTACAGGGGTGAGTGGGGTGAAGCATATAGATATCTTCATCTGCAAGTCTTGGAACATAACAACTACTTCTGAAAACAAACTGCTGCCCTCCCCATGTTTCAATGCCACCCAAGACAGTAAGGCCTCAATTCAAACAGGAGTTTTAGTACCTTTTCCTGGTACTACTGCAACCTTGGATCACCACAAAGGAGGCATTCCCATCTCTGCTGCAAGTGACCAACTGTTTACTATCAACAGAAATGATTGCTTCCTAATCAAGCCCTTGTCAAACTGTATTAACTTCACAGAACAAGGCAGATTTAGCCAATCAAAACTGCATGGCACAAGTCAGTTGTGAGAGGAGATGCTGTTTTCTCTCCTTTTACATTCGAAACAAGAATAACAAAAACATCCAAGAAAGTGGGCTCATGTTCCAGATCTCAACAATAGAGCTGCTGCACATTTTTCTTAAGGCATTCATTAGTCATTATTTCTGAGGGGTCCATTATGTACATTTCTTCTGCCAAAAACAGTAATTTCATAGGCTAAACCTAGATACTTTATACAACCTAACACTCATACACACAAAAAATATATAACCTTAGATTGCAGAGGAAAATTCTGACTGACTGCCAAAGACACTTTATGTGAAAATATATGGATGGACCAGAAGCAAGTGGATACATCAGTGGCCTCTCAGTATATCATAAACAATAAGAAGTAAAGAGAAAAACAAAAAAAAAAAAAAAACACCACTACCAAAGATTCTAACAATTATATACTCTTGCTGCTTTTAACTGAAAGCTTATGAAAACAATTGGAGGCTGCCATGCTCAAGGATCATAAGCCTCCAGTCAGCTGGATAAGCCCTTCTATTACGCAGGCACTCTTTTTATGCTTTTATTTAGTTATTTAAGATGTCCAAAACTGGTGGCAAAACCTGGAGAGAGACTACTAAAAACATCACCAAAATGTACCTGCAGCCTCACCCTGTGAACTGGAGATGAGCAATACCACTCACCTCACACTCAACAGCACGTCATCCCTTACACTTAAAAAAACAATATATATATGTTACATTCATCACAAGGTTTCCGTACTACAGGGCAACTGATGCAATGGAAACTATGACCAACCAAAGACAGAGTCTTTTGTGATTTTCTTTTACGGACCGTGTTTTCATATTTTTTTAAAACAAGAATATTTTACACTTAAAATTCTGCTGACTTTTAGATCCTATGATGGCATAGAGTATCAGCAGCCACTTCCTTCCATGCTGAAGACAGGTAGAGCTTCTCCATGTCAATGTCCTGGTGACAAAGCCTGCACAACACTCTCTTTTCCTGATGCACCAAGAGTGACCTGGCGGCCATACCACACAGTTCCTCATGATGTAGCACCTGGACAGCCAAGCTGGTGACACTCCTGCCCGCAAGCCAGATGCTTATTTGAACAGCAGACCAGGATAGGGGCACCATTCCTCACTTAATGTATCACTTTCTAGCACTCAGGAACATTTGTGAAGGCTTGTCTTCAGCATAAGGCAGCTTCACTGCCAGCATCTTTGTTGCAGAGAAATCAGTTCTTGTTAAAAGCCACCGAATGGCTTTTCCAGAGAAGAGGGAAGTCCTTTTTCTCCCGGATGCAGGACGGCCACAGCTCCCTTCTCAGCTCCTTGCCTGCCCATGGCAGAGCCGATCTGTGCCAGCAGGTCCCCATGACCATCAAACACAGCCCTGCGCCTCCTGCACTCCCCTCCTGCCCAGATGGGCTCCTACTTCAGCCTCCTAAACCTACAGCCCTTCTCCAGGGCTGCAGCTCCAGCAACTGCCCTTGGTGCAGGAACAGGCTGCCCTTGGGAACTGGCTGCCCAGAGAGGCTGTGGAGTCTCCTTCTCTGGAGATCTTCCGAACCTGCCTGGATGCCACCCTGTGCCACGTGCTCTGGGTGACCCTGCTGGAGCAGGCAGGTTGGAGTGGATGATCTCTAGAGGTGCCTTCCAACCTCAACCAGTCTGTGATTCTGTAATGTCAGTGGGGACTCTGGCCTGACCAGCTCATCTCCCTCCTGTCTGTACAACCAGCAACTGTGAGGCAGTAACGAGTCCTTCACTTAGGACACACCTGAACGGGCGCCCTAAGGGTGAAGGGCTGTGCATCCTGTCACGGAGCGTTCATGTCTTCGTGGTCACACGATGAAGTGCTTGCAGTGCCTCTTCTCAATTAAGAGTGAGTGAGGAGCAATCAGGAAACCAGAGCTGCCCACCTCCCATATACATTTTCACAACACAGCTGCACCTTCCCCAATAACGAAAGTGTGAAACTTGACTTGTTTTCATTGGCGCAGTTTCTGACTCTTAGATTTCCACTGCCTTACTAACAATTTTGAAGTTATTAGGTTATTCCATTCATACACTCATTTCTACCTCAAATGTCACTCTTACCCATATGAACTTTCTCAAAATTAGCATTCGATATTTGCCTGATATTACATTAACATGCAATTAAATTACATTAACAGTTCCTTCCTTGTAAGGAACTCTGGAACATACCACTTCTGTACAGAATATCTTTAGGAATAAATTTGACCTCTGCTACACTAACAAATTTTGATCCCAAATCAGGCAGTGAATGACAGCCAAAAATCACTGCTTGTTAATTTGCTGTCCAGTTGTTCTAAAGGCATAAAGTATTTCTTTTTCCAGATATCTTACAATATTCCATTTCAAATTACTGGAATTGCAGTGTATAGCCCCAGGTTTTGTTGTTTTTTCAGATATGAACACTACCTTTATTAACTATTCAATAGCTACCTTGTGTGGAACTGCACTACAAATAGCACAGAGCGAGACCTCTCTAAAATAAGAACATTCCTGGGAGCTTTTATTCCACTTGAAATAAAAATGTTTCTCTACTGAGCAGAGGACAGAATTTGAGAAACCAGAGCAGAGCTTCCGGAACTACCTACTGGTTTTGGAGCTTCAGTTTTTGTATGACCAGTCTGTGGTGCCTGAATGCAGCAAAGTTTTCAGGAGAAAGTCTCTCCTAAAGACTGTGTTTCTGTTTGAACATGTGAGGAAGAATAAATATGATCAACAAGGATTTTTTTTTTTAAGACGTTACAAACATGTATCATTACAGCAGTCTGGTCAACATTTTCATGCTGACAGCTCAAAGCACTGGACACCTCACACTTTGTATTTTCTTTTTTCCAAAAGATATTTTTTGACATATCAAACAGGCAGATGAGCCCTTTGCAATGCTTCCATTACTGCTTGAGCAATACCCAGTAAAGGACAACATCTGCAAACTGCAATACATGTTATCATTTTATCACTGGAATGGGACTAGGGAGGAACTAAAAAATTGTCCGTGAGTTGGCAACCACATAAAAGCAAAGATGGGAATCACACACCAATACAGTTCCTTGAGACGCAACCTGTACTAACCGATCCAAAGCACCGTGATGTGCAGAGAGAGACAGCCTGGACTTGCAGGGTAGCCTCACAGCCCCTTGTACTGTGCAGTGCTGCCGAGAAGTCCAGCTCCTTGTCTTGCCTCTCATCGTGACTGCTCTTCAAGGCTTGCTTCTGCTCCTCTTCCTCATCCAGTCTCCTTCCTGCTGGTCCCATGACATATCTACCATATGAGTATATTGCTGTCTCTCAAATCAGAACGAAACCAGCTTCAGTCCACTACAGGGGCATGTGGATAAGGCATCCAGCCACGACTTCAGCTCCCCATCCTATGAGTGCGCTAAGACCAGAAAAATGCCACCTATCACAGAGCAGATGGCAGTATCTAAGGACATCAGTGACAATTTCCGTCTTTTTTTCCCCCCAAAGAAGCATGCGCCTCGTTACAACAAAACATAGCAGCCAAGTACTAATCATACAAGATCAAAATCACATAAATAGAAATAGAGATACAAGAGCTGAAAATTGTCTGGCAGGGATGAAGATTACTCTGCCTCGTACTGGGCATGGGAAAATAATGGCTTTTTGATTTAATGCTTCCCGTTGCTGTCAGGGGAGTCCTGGCTTTGGGTTCTCTTGAACATCTGAGCTCGCATGTGCTGCTCATCATATTCTTGTCAGCAACAGATAGAGTTTTTCTGCACACAGACAGTGTATCCTGATTCTTCCTAATAGGGGGGAGGCAAGAAATTTCCTTAGGATTATTTGAAACAAGACTTACTTCTAGGACTGACTGGCAGGGTACAAAGATAAAACTGTTGGTCTGCAAAGTTTGCACAATGCTTTTAATTTAAAAACAAGATTATTCAGCACAAGAAATGTAACTGGACATATCTGGTTACTGTAGAGCCACCAGAGCTGGTCTTGGTTTACATGCTCAAGTCTCTGCTACTGCTAACTATTGTCTTCAGGACACTATCTTTTAAATTTTGATTTTATAACAGTGCTAAAGATAGGTTTCTGAAGTCCTTAGGGATTATATTATCATAAAGATTTTTCTTTATTCTGTACACTGATTTCTCTGCTCATTCATTTCATTGTGCAAAATAAAGACTTAGTAGGGTGTTTCTTAAACGGACTTACCAACCAAAAAGAAAAAAAAAAAAAAGAAAAAAAAAAAAAAGGAATGATGCACTGTAGGAGTCAGAACATAATGGTACGCAATCTGTTTTTTAAAGAGATTACATGGTCATTCAAAGGGTGGTGAAACAGCTCAACAAAAAAATGATAATCTTTATCATGTAATTAAATGTAATTTATGCTAGCAGTGGACTCGGGACGGTCAGAAATTTCATGCTGCATTTAAGTTCTCTCGCATGGCATTTATCCCCCTTCACACACGCACCCAGGTCTGCGCAGACCACGCGCAACAGCGGCCGCCGAGCCTGCCCAGGCTGGGACAGCCTCGCTCTCCCATACAGACACTGCGCTGGTGTCTCACGGGCCAGCAGCACAGCACGCTCGTCCGCTGGAATGCCCTCACGCCACACAGAGAACATCAACCAACTCCTGCCTGTCTGTGGCCCCGCTGGCTTCTAGAAGAATCTAGAGGCAAGGTGACCTGCTCAAACACCTCTACCGCAACAAAAATCAGATAAACTTCAGGCTTTTTTTTTTCAATGAATAAAAGCAAACAAAAAGCCTATTTCCTACAAGCACAGTAAAGTTGCAGAAAACACCAAAGCACTTTAAAAGTCTGCTTATTATTTGCTAACCTACCATATGACCTAAGTTACACCCCTCACACATGCTAGGAATGAACCCAGTGCTGTTGCTATAAATTTCATTAATGCTAATGGTTACAAATAGCAAACATAAAGACACACAAAAATACAGTCAGTTTTCATTCTGTTACAGTTTGAAGTTCAGGGCAATGACAAGGACACAAGCTGCTTGCAGACCCAGGAAGAGCACCAACAACAGCTGCCCCAGTTCACACCTGAAAACTTCATTTGCACCTGTAAGAGCTGAAGAGATTTTTGTGTGTGTGTGGGGGGGTTGTTTGTTTGTTTGTTTGTTTTTAGGGAAAAAGGAAGGGGGTGGGTGATTCTACATGTATACCTGTGTTTTTTGCCCACAGGCAGAAAAAATCGTATTTCTGATAAGGTAGTCCCAACTGCTAAAAAAACAATGATTTTTTTTGATGCACTTCTTTCTTGATGTCTTTGTGCTGAGAAATAAGCTCAGCAGAAAAAACATAAAAAAGGCAGTACAAAGTGGGAAAAAAATCCAAGCACTATTAATATTGTACAATATTGTACAAAAGTATACAGAAAGGACAAATCTCATACACGTAGTTCAAATTTCCCAATTAGATATAAAATTCAGTAGCTGCTTACTGAGCCGGGACACATGTCCTTGGTAACAGGATATGAACTGTTCACCTTGGGGTCACTGGTTCTAATCCAGCCAGGAACAATAGTGACAGCAAGTTGTTTACTATCCCGACAGCTGTTTGGTAGCTTATGTGCAATGAGTTCGTGGTCTCAGTTCATTTCCTTATGGGCAGGTGTCCATATTATAGAAAGTCACCATCACAATTGCTATACGTTGTTGACCATTTCAACAAAGAGACTGAGGAATGAATGGATACGGATCGTGAACGATCCTTTCTCCAAAGAGGTGGTCCCTTCAGGTCAGGGCTGTTTTTGGTGGATGAGTCTAAGCACAGAATTTTCTAGGTGAAACATCAAAGAAATACAGGACTTTAGACTCTGCCTCTTAGAGATCAGCGGGAAGACCTATAGGTAGTGCACACTCGCCAGCAGTCCACGGACGACTGTTACACCAGCCGAGGAGCAAAGATGAAAGTCTTACTTTAAGAAAATATCCATGTATTCTTAATAACAGGCCAAAACTCTCAATCATACTCAAAAAAAAAAAAAGGCTTCCAAGAGTTCTGCTGAGAAGCGTATGTAAAAGGCTTCAAGGTCTAAGCCTAATGATTTTAAAACAGCTGAATGTAATTGTTTTAAGTTACTTTAACTTGACTAAGAACTTCTGCAGGATAATATGTTAAAAACAATTTGCTGTGTTGTTCCACAGCAGTCTGCTTTCCTCTAGACCCAACTTCTCATTTAACCTCTCGGTGCCCTTTCCTCAAATATGTAATTGTTTTCCTGTGTGGTTAAAAGCAGCATTTTTAAGTCTTTTCATCTGGACTCCTGGGATAGCACAAGTTTAATCTGTACATGGAGAAGCACAAAACTTAAATATACTTCTTTTCCAAGGGAATAGAAAACAGTCACGATAAAGTTCTTCATCCAGAATCTTTTAGTGGATATCATTTCCTAAACCATGTTTTTTTAGGAGGTAACAAAACTAACATATAGAAAAATGAAAAGAATGAATATGTTATGAAACCGGGTACAATTTCTTTCAAGTGTTCCCTACCAGCTGCTTGCTGTATCATCTGTTGTTGCCTAAGCAGCTTCCTTCTGAATGGCTTTGCACTGAAGCAGAACTGCTCTCACTGTTGGACACAATCAGGTCAGGTCAGCGCTCCCCCAGCACCGAACCTGCTGCCTGTCACAGCTCCCCCCATCTCGATATTTCTTACCGGCCACCAGCTCCCAAGACAGGGCTGCATCTGTCAAGAGGCCCATTTTTCATAGTTTGCTCGCATTCACACCCAGAAGCAAAGAGCACATTCAACTTTGTGCAGGATGCACTCAGAGATTCCTGTCAGATACACTGGGAGTGTGACCATATGGCTAAGTTTATTCTAAAACAAAAAGGACTGGGAAAGAAAGTTAAATGGATGAGCAGACCAACCCCACAAAGCAATCTTCGCTTTCTGCTTGCAGCCAGCTTGACCGTTCAGAGAGCTTGGCTTTGCTGCAGACCCCACCGTGATGCAAGGAGAGCCTGTCCTCCCTTCAAAAGCAGAACTCCAACAGGAGGAAGAGGAGTAGACATGCAGCTGGGACAGTGGTCTGTGTGCTTGCACGCCACTGCCGAGTGTTAGCCCCAGCTGCGGGCTGTGAGGCTCAGCAAGGCCAGCAGCACTGCTTTGCACGGTGTCACCCAGGCGTCACACAGTGCAGGATGCTGGCCCCGCTGCGTTCGCCTTCACGCGGCCCCTCGGCTGCCTCCCGCGCAGGGCCCTGGCACAAAGGACATGCAGCTCCGCCAACCAGCCCGTGAGCAAGGAGAGTCACGCGGCGCCCATTCACTGCCAGCACTGCTCCCTCTCGCTGCATCTGTGCGGGGAAACACACATCACCGGGAGCCACTTTCATGATTTTGTTGCGATCAGGATTAGCTGGATTAGGGGTTGATTCATAAGGACCCCCTGCGGCTGTGAGGAAGTTTCATCACAAGGTCAGTGTGGTGTGAACTATATTCTGTCAACACCACTACTCCTTATAGCCGACTACAAAAAACATAAAGAGAAAAAAGTTGCAAATTTGAAATACATAAATGAACAGTTTACAGCAACAAAGAGATCTACAGATTTCCCCATCAGCTGTTGAAAAAGATGTGTACACTTCAATGCTGTGTTCCCTTAAAACAAGAAACTTGTATTAGTCATTTTTAATTTATAAAGAATTCAGTGGTTTAGGAGGTGGGAGGAACCTGGGGAATAAGTGTAGCAACCCACACACAAAACCACAGAGAAACTTTTGGCACTTAATCTAAAACCAGTCATGCAGCTTGAAGATTGTTGCACTGTTAAGATTTTATTACATATAATACTGTCACCTTCAAGACTTTTTAATTCTTTGTTCCCTATATGCAATAAGAGATGTACTAAAAAAAACGAAACTTCAGGCTGGAATGCAGCAAGGATAAACTGAATTCGAGTTTGTTTGTTTTTGTTCCTTAAGGCACAATTAGCAAACTCTAACCTTTCCGCTCACAGATTCCCCTCCCCCAATCCTAATGACAAAGCCCAGAGACAGCAACACATTTGTAGGCTGCGTGATGCAAAACATCTATGGCGAAAGAGGGGGGCTTTTGTTTTGTGTGCGTGTGTGTAGTTTGGGGGTTTCTCCCCCCTCTCTCTCAGGGAGCAGTCCCTCTCGCACAGAGCCGGGCTGTTCAATCAAAGCCTTATCTGTTATATTTCTGTCTGTCTTTCTCTTCTGTTTAGCGCATTCACCAACAAGAGAAAAGGGGGTAAAGCAATGGAGGCTTTGACCTGCAGCTGTAACACAATACTTTCGCACAGCCCTGTCGACCCCTGACATAAATTTTACACCGCAGCTGGCATTTACACACTTAACATTACCATATGTATAGCCTACTCTGTGCTAATTATGCTAATCACCTGTCTAACTCTCTGCTGCGAAAAATGGTTGTATTTAGCAGTCCACTGCCTACCAATGCAGCTTACTGTGTGGCTGAAATGTACATTCAGAAGGCCCTGAATGGCAAGATTTTTCCACGTTGCTGGCTTCATTCAGACCACAGAAAAATTTATTCAAGTCAACTGGTTTCGGTCCGCAACAAAAAAGTTACGAGAAAAAAGTGAGTGTGTTCCTGCCCTAACATTCTAAGTCTGCTTGCAAGCAAAATGATAAATCAATTGGTGTGGGAAACAAAAAGGGAGAAAGATTTCTTTTGCAAGCCATGTGAAACTGTAGCCTACTTTAAAAAAAAAAAAAAAAGGGGGAAAAAAAAAAAGAATAAAAAAGGTCATCCTATTTCCCCAAATCTCTAGAAAGAGCAGTTAATAGATGTTTGGGCCTGATCACAATTCTCTCAAGTTGCTAGCCCTTATCTGCTATCAGAAGTCAAAATAAACTTTTTGTTTGTTTCTCAAACTTAATAACTGGCACTTGGATATCATATTTTCTATAACTTGCTTCTTAAACAGCATCAGTTTCTAAACAGCAACAGCTTGTTTTATGAGGATAGCTTTCCCTCGAAATGTCAGTAAGACTGATGTAAGTGAAATCAGAATGAAGCTCAAGTGGAGAATCAAGAAGACAAATGCACAAGAAGCTCCATTTAGGAAACGTGTCCTTCTGGTAAACCTCTCTTTTTTTTTTTTTTTTCTTCCCCTCCTGCCATCATAGTAACGGTAACTTACAAAGAACGACTTAAAGCTGCAATGGATGGATTTTATTATATTATCATAGAGTCAGTGGGAAGAGAGAGGTTAAAAGCTTATTTATCTTGTGGCTGTCTCACAGAGGAGACTGCACTGAGATCTGCATTCGTATTACATTCCTGCAGCTATTTAAATAGTGTTTATCACGTACAAATAACTTTCTATAACTCCTTTCCCCTCTACGCACACCTAAGGAAGCTATAGCAACTCAGAGATTTGCCAGATAACCCAAACGTAAATCTGATTACTGCACTACCCTTGGCAATTTCCTTTTAGGTCAGACTTGTGGAATCTCCTTTCAAGTACTATATATAAATGACACGCTCATATACAAAACAGAAAGATGTGTGAATAAATCTCCTGTATCCACTACCACCTCTGACAAAGATAACATGCTGGAAGGCAATTTATTCTCAATATACATCAAAAAGATTTAATTAAAAGAAGAACAGCTCTGCAATGTTTATATGCAGGAGGTGCAGTAACACACCCCTTTTTTCCACAGCACAGTGTGGGGTCCTGAGCGCAGCCCTATGCCTTGCAGTCCTGCTTCCCATCCTTTGTCCACTCTGTTTCCATGTGCGTGAGATCGCTGCTCACAATAAGGTAAAGTGAAAAGTTTTGCCTGTCAGCAATTGCCTTTCCTTTCTCTAATATTTTACATATTACATCCTTGCTTGACTAAATTAAGCAGCCTCTGCCAAGCCACATCTTGCTCTCTAGCATCTCAGTTTCAGTTATTACTATCTGCCAGTCCAACGCACTAATTTATCTGTGCTCTTTCAGTTCCAAAATACTGGCTGTGCAGCCAAAAACACAAATAACACTGCAACTACTGTGCTTATTTCAGAGTGCATGGATTTTCCCCCTGCTTTCTCCCTCCTCCTTTTTTTTTTCCTGTTTTTTTTTCCCCCTTCCCTCCCCCCTCCTTTTTTTTCCCCCCCTCCTTCTTAAATAGGAGATGGACCACCCTGCTCTCATGGCACAGAGCACTATTTACATTGCAATACTTGACTGTGTAATACATCTGGCATTTTTGGGCAGGATTCCTGAGCTAGGGGCCAGAAGCCCTTAAGCAATGATTTAAGGGGGGAAAAAAAAATCAGTTGACTTTAAAAAAGTTGACTTAACAGTGCTCATTTCTAGTTTGTTGCACTTAGCTTTTGGTTACTGACTGAAAAGCAGAAACAGATCAGACTGGTAAACAAGAGAAGGCTGTTTCTTTTAATTTATCCTACTGTTAATAAATGAAGACCGTATTCCAGTTCAAGGGCTCAGTTCCAACTTCAAGTATACGGGTGTTCAACGCTGCACATGTGTCTTAAAATATCAGCTTTTTCTTGCACATGAGCAATATACAGATGTTTCAAATATACAATGATGACTTGTATATTTGAAGCTGGAATGAAGTTCTGTGCAATTCTCTAAAGGAGTAGCACCTTTGCAGAAGGAGTCGAGTTATAGTTTTCCTCATTCCCTTACCTCTTATATATTTTGCTCAAGGACTGAAATAACTAAGTTTTTACAAAACCAAGCAGAAGTTAAAGCCAAGACATTCATTCTGAAAACCAAAATTAAAATCATCCACACATCAAAATGTATATATATGGTCAGCAGTTTCTATAAAGGGCCTTTTACCTCAAAAAAATACTACTACTGCCAAATTCAAGATGATTACAGCAACTGAGGTGATGCTGAATAAAACCAACAGAAAGATAACAGCAAGTAAGTTGTATTTATGGATAATAAAGCTTCCTATTAAAGAAAATAAAAACAACCCTAAGTTTACACAGCTAAGAAGAAAAATATATAATATTTTAAAATTTTGAACTATTCTTTGCAATTTTACCTCCACCTATTTCTAGTAAAACCTTGCAATACACCACAAAACCAACAATATTTTAATCAATATTACTGGACGAGTATCAAGGATGAACACAGCTTATTCTATTTGGTATTCATCATATTTAGTATATTTTAAGTGAAATAATAAAATAGCACAGATCACACAAAACAGGAGCAAAACATTTTCCCATTCTCCTTCTTGATTCATGGGCAGAAAAGCAAAGCAGATATTTTAAGGCATTACGCATTTTCAGCACAAAGAAATCATACTTCCCATCATTGAATTCTCTCTCGTGCAGCAGCATCTCAGGAATCTGCCTCCTCAGTAAAGCATCAGCAGTGCCAACTTGCATGCTGCTGGTCAATAGTAGTGAGAGTGTGCACCTTTCTGTACCCCAAGGGGAGACTGCACTTCTTCTGCAGAGCTGTCACTTAGTCACTAGAGAAGTCATATTGGTTTCCTCTGTTTTTTCCAGGCAGTTACCAAAAAACACACATGGGAAAATACCTCCTGCATAGCACAAGACTGGAGAGATCAGAGAATCGAAGACATATTAAGATGAATATGGATGATTAAGAAAAAAATATATACACCACACAAAGAATAATGAGCTGCTCAGTAGGTTCTGCACTTCAGCTCCTACTGATCTCCCCAAAGAACAACCAGGAGCATATGCATTCACACCTTCCTCCACCAGGAGAAAAAAAACACTACGCAAACTCAGAAAGATTGAGCTTTATTCTTCTATGTGCATAAGGAAAAAGATTTGACAAGGAACAGTACTATTGGTCTATAACCAAAATAGCACCTTAACCAATCAGAATATTTCTTGAATAGCTAGCTGTGGGGCACAAAACTTCACAAGCACCATTTTACCTGAGTGCTCACAGACCGAAGAGCATAATTCACTGTTATGTTAACAGGAGTCACACATAAAAGTCCATGAGTGTCAAGATGAGAACATACTCCATTAGACACCAGAAGAAAAGCAACGCAGACACATTAAAACTAGGATCCTAGTGGACGCAGCTCTAAGAGGTCACTGGGAGGTCAGCTTTGAAGGAGAAATCCAAATGAAATATAAACATGACATTGTGGAAACCAGACAAATCTCCCATAGCTCTGTCCAGCCAGCCCTAATCTAGGCATCAGCTGTGGTGCATAATCTAAACAAAGGGATCAGTCGGTTCATACATCTGGAAGCTGTCATATTTTGGAGCCTCCTAACAGTTATGTGTAACTGAAACATCCACTTGCATGTAATAGTCTTTACATTTGTTGAATGGTCAAGAACCATTATGTGCATATGCTGCATAGTACTGTTTTCTGGGGAGGCACTGCAAATAGTATTTAATAACGGGACTCGGACCATCTCTTCCCATGGGAAAAATAAATCATGAAAATAGATGGAGCCAGGGTGAGGAGTCATAGTCTTCCTTAAAGCACTTTCTGTTGCTAGCAATTTTGAGCGGCCACTGCTTTTAGAATTCACTGTTGTCTGAGCCCAGTGTCTTCTGAGTAACAACGTAAAAAGAGGGCTCATCCTAATTAAAAAAAAAAAAAAAAAAAAAAAAGCATCCACAGGATGCAGGTAGCAGGATATAGTAACAGACCTCAGATCTCTCACCAGCACTTCTATATGGCTCCACAGCAGGAGCTAAACATACTCCTGATGGAACAGGAAAATAACGCAACTTTCAACCGCACTGCTCCACTCCTGGATTTCTACACAACTCCAGGTCTGCAAAAGTGTCCACTCACTTTGTCCACAGGCAGAAAAATCCTCAAGGTGAAGAATTCCCTCAAAGATCAGGGGAAGAGCTGAATTCTGAAGCCAAGACAGTTCTCTCAAATATACATGCTCCAACAGAAAGAAAAAACAGACCCTTCCAAACAAACATCTATGGGGCGCATTCTGGCACAGCGCATGGTGACAAGTGTCCAAGTTTAGAGATAAATTACCTGAAGTTCCAGAAAATTAAATTTCTTTGAAAGGCAAACAGGAATCTGGCTACCATGTGTTGAGGGACAGTTCTGCACAATTAGATCCTCCTCTCACAGCTCCCAAAATAGGTGTAGGGGCACCTGTCACAGATTGCCTGGCATGGTTTTGTGCAGACAGTGGGCGAAGGCCTGGCTATCCCAAAGTCATTCCAACTTCTGTCAGCATCATCAACAACTTCAAAAATTCACCCTTTACCTTCTCAATGAAGAACACACCTTCACTGTGTTAAAATCCTTAAAGATGAAGGAGGAATTTTTATGTATATAAATATTTTGAAGTATGAACTTTTTCAACAGTATCAAGCTTGACCCAAGCAGGGATGGTGGCTTGTTCCACCCTTGGTTTCTCTGAGAAGACTTCTGCACAAAATTACTTCTCCTCATAATTTTACAGATGTGGACACCTGTCAAGACAGAAATTGACAGAGACTCCCAATAATTTCGTATTTAATAGGTGGCATTTGAAGGAAGACTAGAATGTGTCCACGAAACAAAAATCCTTTACACACCTCTTCTTAGCATATTTTAATATATGGAAGGAAGTGGGAGTTCAACACCAGTACATAGTACGCATCATCTTTATATTTTATCCATAAACATCATGTTAAGCTTAAATATTAGAACTTGATCGTAATCTTCAAAGTAGAAGCATGGACTGAAACACTCGTTTTGATGACTTAACTTAAAAAAAAAAAGAAAAAAAAAAGAAAACTTTGAATATCTATTGCCTGGATTTCCACTCTTCGTCTGTCATATGGGAATACCACTGCTGCTTTCTCATTGGAGAGACAGCAAAGTAAGACACAATTTATTCAAATGAAACAGCAGACTTAGAAGTTTTCCAAATAAACAAAACTTTGCAATGAACTATTATATACATGTTAAGGGACACCACACACCATTACAGAGAATTCAGAGGTAAGCTCTTAGATCACCTGATCTAGCATATAGTTACTTATCAAACAGATTGAACGATCAAAAGAGCTTTCTGTCTTCCATTGGAGCTCAATCCCACTTGGCCCCCTTGCTACACAGACAGGGCACGGAGGAATATGATCAGAGAGGCAGGCTTTTCCAGCTCCCCCAGGTTGCCATGCAGCCTACTGACATGCCACCTCCAAGCCTCCTCTACTCTGTGTTCCTGTAGCAACGCAAAGGCAAGCACATCTAAAAACACTCTACCATCACTCAGAGCAGACTTGGGGGAAGGCTGTGGAGAGAACTGAATTATTACCAACTGGGTCAATTCCTGCTAACTGTACTCAAACCAAACATGATACTCTAACCCACTCACATAAATTTGTCCATTTGAAGCAATAAATTCACAGAGATCCATTCCACTACCTTTTCTTTTTTTTTCCAGTTCCTTTGAAAAATAGTAGTGTAAGGTTAACTGACCGCATTAGGCAGAACTTGCGAGCAACTTTCTCCTCCACCTGCACTTCATCTTGGTTGAGTTATGCAGACTGAGAACCCATGGCAATACCATGGGTTCCTGAAGCATTTGCACACTTTCCACAGCTTCATCTCAATTTTGGGTTGCATAGTTAGGTTAGTATATTTTAAGACAAACTATATACAACAGTAGTGGCACTGAATTTCTGCCCCTTTACAGCAAAGGAAACAATACTATGGCAGCTCAAATCCTTCCTTAGAAGCTGATTCTGTCTTATATTCCCAATGCCAATTCACTTACATTTAGAATACACTTAATTACTTTGTTCCAAGCACCAAGGCTGAACTTTATGTTACTGAGACATTTTCCCATCCTATCCGTATCCCACAAATCCTTGCTTCAACAGCTTAAAAAAGGGGCTCCACACACTGGTGAGCTTTGTGAAAGGGTACCAGGAAGAGTTATTTGCTTTAAAGCAGGAAAGATAGAGCTGAACTACATCCAGGTAGTGCAAAAACTACAGAAAATGAGAAAAGAAGGAAGACTAGCATGATCTTTAACCTGTTACATAAAGAACAAAGAAAGCCAAAAACAAAATAGAAACAAAAGCAAAACAACAACAACAAAGTACTTCCTCGAAGGAACAAGACAGGAGCATCTCTGCCTTTATATCATCTGACCCCATCATCACCACTTGAGATTTCAAGTTCCATATAACAGAATCCTCTCTGGAACCATAATATCACCTTCTCCAAGACAGAGTCTGTGAATGTGCATGTGTGACTGCTGCTCAAATATCACGTTCTTATGGTGCTTACCAGAGCAGCAGTGGAAAACACAACCAAGTCCCAAAAAACATGATTTCCATTCAGTGCGCTTCACAGTTACAAATGGATGTTTCTAAAACTATGTCTGTACCCAACAAAATTCTGTCACAGAAGTAATCAATGCAAAACCCTTTTTGCTCTCCCAACGCTGTTTGATGGATAGAGGTGCTAAACAGACTCCCCTACATCCATGTGCATGGACTCCCAGACACAGCAGACCACAGCCATACATTTTTAGTTGAAAACAGAACTCCCATGAAAGCGCTAGTGCAGGATTTGCTTGCAGCAAAAAAAAAAAAAAAAAAGGCATTCCACACTAGCAAGGTAGATCACGGGGCTGAGAGCCCTGCTGATGGGTTAACAGGAGACAGATCTGAGTCCTAGTCATCAAAGATGCTAGAGCCAGATGAGAGAAGAGCATTTGAGAAGCAGAAAGAGCATCAGCTGTGGGAAATACAGTAATAACTGAAACACTCTGAACAGCAGCCAAAGGATTTAAAAAAAAAAAAAAAAAAAGCAGCTTCTCTACAACATTTAGGGCCAAGAAAGGATTTCAGAGTAAGGAAAGCCAGGAAAGCCACTTTGGTATCAGTAGGCTCACAGAAGGCCAAGTGGGTTGGCACAAGTTGTGAAAGAGGAAGACTACTAGACTACTACAAGAAAACTGAAAGAATGAAGCTTTGGAGATCTGCTTTTCTTTTTCTTGCTTGGAAACTTTGCCTACCAGGTGGATTTCTGAACTTCTTATGTAAATCCTTCAGTCATAATAGCTTCAAGCCCAGACTACTATCATTTATCTTGGAATGTGGATGGTTTTAAAACTCATTCAAACTTCACTTCACTATTTTTAATTAATTGTGTTATGGTTTTAGAGAGATCATTTACTTATAGCAAACTTCAGTGCTGTATTATGTTCCATGCTCCATGGCATTCAGAAACACACCACATAAAACCAGTCTCATTATACAAATACTGACTATTTATTCAGCAGTAATTACTGTAAAAAGCTTTAGTAGCAAAACAAAGCTCATTTTATTGCAACCAATACTTGAAATGCATTTCAAGTTATTTACCATATTTGGCCAATATTGCTTAGACCATCCGAAGTCTCAGACTAAATTTTTTTCTCCACTTCTGTATTTTGTTTAAACTAACTAAACAGTTTAGTCACTGCCTAAAGACAGGTTGATCTAAAGGCTTCCTTGGTGTAACAGCTTTCACAATGTATGCTTCAAATAGTAAGCTTATGAGTTAAGTATATGCATGCACAAAAAAAAAGAAGTTGGTCATTACTTTTTAAGCGTAAGTAGAAAGAGTAGCATTTTCCACACCACCTCTATGTCTTTCTCATCTCAAATTCTCATTTTATGCCTACACTATATAGCCACAGAACTATGCAGTTGCTATGTAACTCAACACACTTGATCATGATCAGAACATTTACAAAGCTTCCATGAAGAATATATACAAATGAGCAAGTCCTATTGTGTTGATGGCACGTAGAGCTTTAATTAAATTCAGAGTACTTTCATCTTAATTTGCTAACCTTGTTTTGCAGTCTATGAGTAAAATGGTTTCAAAATGTATAGTGTTAATATTTATATTATTTAAATTCTGTTATGAAAACTAAACTCAACAGATGTGAAATTAGACCGGTCAACTCTGACAACCAACTGCATTTTGAGTTGATCTTGGCTATGAGAACCTTGTTTTATCTAAGCTTTACACTAACAATTCCCGCTTTGCCTCCACAAAGCAATAATGAGACAGGGACTAAGTCACAACTGAACCAAATGACTATTCTGCAAACCTCATTTTCCTGCATTATTACCTGCAGGGCCACTCACACATGAGTTGTCAGCACATTAATCTGGCAGTTTCTTTGTACTAAACTGTCTGGAAATGCAGGTAGCATAAGACAGGCACACCTTTCCTGCTAAGGTAACCTAAAAAGAGCATTCACCCCAGAAATATCAACGTAAACCTCGGAGTGGATGAGACTGCAATCAGATATTGTTTACAAAGCACTTAACAAAAAAGACAAAACGGTCTTGCCATAAGGAAGCCTAGCAAAATATTTTTAAAAAAGTAACAAGGAAAAGGATAGCTACTAATGCAAACAGTTAATATTGAAGGTCACAACACCAAATGACAGGCCATTTCTGACTGCACATCACCCTGTGGATGGGATCCTACAGTCCCCACTCTTTCTCTGGCCTGTGGGAGCCCTGCTCATTGCATTCATGACTCAAGAACGCACATACTCAAAATTAAGGCCAGCTAGTAACACACAATTTTCTGAGACAGAAAAAGCAAGACTCACTAAGGTGCCCATGAACTTC
>NW_010580568.1:831191-868665 GCF_000705375.1 Tinamus guttatus | reverse complement strand
ACATCTGTCTCGGAGATTGAATTTGTGGGTTTCCCGCTAGGAGCGCGTGGGAAGTGGTATAATGGCAATGAGGTACTCTTAACCGACCTTGGGCTCTCCTCTAGGCACGCATCTACACGTTTTTCCTTGGAAAAAATCTGGTGCCTAGAACTTCAAAAGGCTTCGAGGGATCTGGACAAGAACTAGAGCATGACAAGGCTGCAGTATTGACAGATCAACAGGTTATTTTACTGGAGCCTGAGATCACATTTGTCCTTTCAAATCTGCTTTGCTTCATGCCTTTTTCTTTCACTTGTCTTCTGCTTTATCAATTCCTGTTCACTGCTTACAAAAGTAGTAGCAAACCCCAAAACAGTGGTGGTTTTAAGAAAAGTCAAGGAAAACTATACTGGTTTGAATTTGAAGTGTAATCCATGAATACCAAAACCAGTGCATGGGAGGTGTCTTAGAAGGCAATGTGTAACCAAGTTTCAGTGCAGTTAGTGGTAGCAAAGAAAGCAGGAGACCAAAGGCATCTACCTCAGTTTCTCTGTTAATAGCGTTCAACCTATTCATACTTCTTATTTACCAGTATCTTTTCTATATTAAGGAATTCTGAAGACCTTTCTTAGTCAAAATTCACTAGAATGACCAGGAATTAACTGACATGAAAATAGAGGAATGAACAAGCTGTGGTTTGTTCCACCTGCAGGTTGCCACCTGTTACTTTTTCAGAGTTGAGATGTTCTTATTAGGCATTTACTCATTCTGTATCATTAACTTTCTCTTTCTTGAGTGCTTTTGTCTGAAACAGTTCATTACAGAACTTTTTTTCAGGGGAAGGTCACTGGAACAATGTTCTTGTTCAAAAGTAATTGATGGTAGTCAAGCTATTGAAGGCTCTGCGAGAACAAGTTACACATGAAGCCTTCCAGCTCCTCTTCCAGATTTGTATTTCACAAAATACAAGGAGAAACAGCGATCCATTATTATTTTGCTTAGGCTTATTCCAGAACATTGTCTTCCTTTGTGTTCAGACAAGTTTGCACTATTTATGATTTATTTAAGACATACACAGAAGGCATCTATGTAGTGAAGGACTGCTCTGTTTTTATTTCTATCAAGCATTATGCCAGGAGTTTTGCTAGGACCTTGTCCATCAATGACATAATGTCTCCATCCCAGGTCACAAACTGTGCAAGTCTCAGACCAATAACTACACAACAATCTGTCTGTTTTTATAAGCATTTTGCCCGCTACTAGCTCTGTTGGGGATTTATACCTCAGCCTGTGCAGTGTTCTTGCAACACTTACCTCAAGCTGCTGTTAAAAAGACCCCTGGAGTTTCCTGTTGTAAGTGACTGAAGTTCTGTCACCTAATTTGAGCTAGGTTCCCGCTACACAATGTGCCCCTACAGAATATACTACTTTGAAACATCATCAAGGTGTGCTGTTCAGAAAAAAAAAAGAGATTTCATGTAGTTTGCCATACACACACACCATACGCGCTCCCCAATCCAGGCAAGACCAAGGGATACACCTAAGAACTTTTCCTGGTATGCATCTGAAAAACAGATTTGAGAAAATAGTAAAAAACAACACAGCATGAAAACATACATGTACTATTATTTCATAATATATAAAAACCCTTCCACATTTTTTTACTTTTTACTAATAAGCCTCACAAAGTCGCATTTGGTTAGAGGGACAGTTTAGGAATTTAAAGATGTCTTGGGGCAGATAGCTGTGTTTTCATTCTGTATTTCAGCAGATACCTGGTCTGGATCCCAGTAACAAATAGATTCTAAATTCAGATCAGGTTTCCAAATCATCATTAGGGAAGTCTCAGAAAAACACAGGTTGTCAGTAATTCACAGCATTCCTTCTCAGAATTACTTCTCAGCATTCTCAGTCCAGCTGCTGTCTGCTCTCGCTATTACTTCATCTGGCATCGCCCTCCCCATTGATATATTTGGGAAACTGCTTGAATTTTGTCTACTTTAGGCGTTTCAGTGTCTGCTATTAAGCTCTTCCTGCCTGCTGCTTCTTTTGGGGAAAAAATGCTTGGTGAAGCTGACAATCCTCAAGTCTAATAGAAGTTTGGGAATGGATTTGCATGTGTGAAGCATTAAAAAAGGACTAAATTGCTTTTGTAAGGCTGAACAGGGAATTATTAACTGTGTAAGGGAAATGCTCTCCTTAAAACCCTACTTTATCAGTCTCCCTGTCCAGGTCACTGCAGAGCTTCTAAGAAGAATATTCCCTGCCAACTTTTGCTTGATTTTCTTCTAGAGGCTAAGTCAATCTGCTGTCGTTAACAGTGGCAATCCAGCTGTGTATGTGGGAACAAGGATGTGGTATCAAGCATTTCCTACACTAACTCCAAAGCCAACAGGTTATCACAATTGCAAGAAGTTTTAAAGGCCTGGAAAGCAGGCAGTTGGTACAGTGAGTTCCTCAACCTTTTCTTTAGCCTACTGAGGAGTATGATGTTAATAGCACTGGATGACAATACTTGATTTGCTTTTAAAAGAAATGATTCAAGATAAGCACAGAAAACTTACCAAATCAGCAAGCACCTATGTGAAAGAAAAAAACCACTATTATAGAAATCCCTTAGTTTGAGCAGACAAAGACAAAAGAAAAATCAGTTGCTAGAAGTCTAGTTCCATCCAGATGGGAAGCATAAGCACATACTGCATCGCTGCAGTATCTTACCTCAGACAGGGGCTTCACTAGCACCAGAAGCATGAAATCAAGATTCATGTTCTCCATGGAAAGCTCTGCTCTTTCTACAGACGCTGCCTTACAAACAGGAATTCCTACAGGATGGACTGTTGACCTGCACACAGTGCAGGTGGCCAGGTAACTATAACTAACTATTTTCCCACCCAACAATTGGCACAATCCCATCTGCAAATCCATTCCAATTGCACAAGGAGGCAAGTCACTAATTTGTCTTATTTCCAGCCTGAATGTGGACTGCAGAACCCTGCACATATGAGGTGCTGGAGGCTCAAAGCCAAGGACACCTAGCTGAATACTTGGCAAGGGTTAGACTAGGAACCCCACTGTTGAGAGAGGATGTGGTCTTGTAGGGATGCACATTTTGTCCAAGACTCTAAACAGAACATACATTCTGGCTTTGGTCCCAAAATCAGATTTTTAGGCCAGTTAGGGAAAAACATAACCTACTTCATATAACATAGAAGATGGAGGTATGGGGTCTTCTGCATGCCTCTCTGCAAGAAACGCTCGGTTCACATCAAGAAACATTAGGGATGTAAAATGTATGCAGTTTGCTAGGAAAAGAAGGAAAACCTTTAATCATGGTGCAGCCCCTCATTAATGTGTTAGCACCTCTTCCTTAAAGTTACAGTTACCATAAATAGTTACCTTGGCTTTACTCTCCTCAAAATAACCACGAGCACATGATGTTTACATACGTTAGCTCTGGAAAACAGTGGGAGCCGCCAGCGAGTGCCGTGTTTGCACAGCCCAGTGGTTGTTTCGCACCCTGAGCAGCAGATGAGCCCAGCAGGGCAGAGCACCCGCACCGCGGGCACAAGCGTCCGCACGCTCTGGGGCAGAGCTGCCCAGCACCGCCCTTCCGCTGAGCAAACGGGCCAGAAACGTGTTAGAAAAACAAACACGTGCCGAGGAAACGAGGGAAAAACAGCCAGCGCTCCAATCAGCAAGCAGCTATGATTCCGAACTTTCCACGGAATTCACTGAAGACAGGCATGTTTTAGAAACAGCTCTGATTTTTCTTTTTTTTCCACTAGGGTGCAAAAATATCTTTCATCAATTTATGGTGGAAATTTAGCATTCATTTTCTGTACCTGCAGAACCTACAGAATTATGTTACAGCAAGTTACTCCATTTTTTAAGTTAGTCCCCAAGAGTCTCCATCCTTCATGCCCTCGCTAACCCCAAATTATTATTAAATTATTTGTAATATTGAAAAATTATTAACTACTGAATATATTTATATGGTGGTTGTAGGAAATACTGCATGCATTTTATGCTTAAACGACTTTTATAAAATTCAGGGGATGAACCTTCTTAAGTTTATAACTAGTTTATAACCCCAAGGTACCCTCATAAAACTTGTCTTTTTTCCCCCCCTTCTTCTTTGTTTGCCTTAAACTCTTGGTCATTTGCAGTTTTTCATGCCCATTCCAGGTGCCTGAGCATACGGTTAATCTTATTATTTAATATTTAAACTTATTTCAACACTATTGAGTGTTTTCAGGTGATTAATGAAGAGTGACTCAGAAGTAGTTGTGAAGGTGTGTGCTAGTATAAGCAGCTCAAACTTGCCTGGAAAAACCTGTCTGAATGAGGAAATATTTATTTAAGTTGGCAATATATAAACATTAGAGTTTTACTTACAAACCAAGAGAAACTACAGGTGCAAACTAAGGCACGAAGGTGAAGAGCAAAGTGGATTTCTGTGTGCCGAGCTGGTTGGTTGGCTGTGCGGGGCTGCGCGTGGCCAGCGCCGTCCCCGGGACCCGCCTGCACGGCGTGACGAGGCCCTGCGGGTGGCCTAGGCAAACCGCCTCTGCGCCAGCCCTGGTCCAGCTTCCTGCGACAGGGAACTGGGGCCAGGGCCCCGCAAAAACCTCCCCGCACCGGGCACAGACAGCAAAGGGCAACGCAGGAGCCAGAGCTGCTGCCTGGCACCCGCTCCCTCCAGGAGGGCTGGAGGGTACTGCAGTGGGCGCCAAGATTGCTGGGCCTGCAGCACCCAGCGCAGCAGAGCGCCTCAGGTGGGGCGAGTAGAGCAGTCTGCAGGCTTGGTCTTGTTCTTTAGCAGCTAAATGTGTGGCAGTCGGGTATGCAAAGAGTTAAGCGTTTTCTGGCATATAGTTATGACTTCCTCAGTTATTTTGAAACAGGTACAGAGGAGTTTAAAATTCAGCCATAAAAATCGTCTCCCATGAAACCAATTGTTTTGGTATTGCAGAGTGATGGAAAAGAATCCAAACCCACTAAAAAGTTAACAAAGTAGTTTAAAGGAAAACCGAAATCAAATGTATCCCTAAATATAGATTTCTTTTGGTTTTTTTAAGTCAAAATCCAGGCCAAGTTAAATGGTCTTCCCATTATAATAATAATAATGTTATTTTAAAATAAGCATTTGTATATTTTGAGGACCAATGGAAAAATTAAACAGAAACTGATTGCATATAAATGTGAAATTATCTGGACTGATTTCAGAGCTTGAAGTAGTAGCAGGATTATCATTGAGTTGTTGGTAACAAATGAAAGGCCCAAGGTCCCTGGTCCTACATTTGAATCTGTGTTGGACAGACCTTTGCAATACGTGTATTGTAAAAACCATCACGTCCAAATTAATTCGGATTACAGATTTGTGTTATACTTTGAAATAATGAGCCCGTATGCCCTAAAACTAATTATGAAATCAGTCACATTTTAAGTATGACAGTTTGCACATAATATATTGGATGAAATGTGAAAACAGATGAAAAACTTCAAAAAAAAATTAAATGGAAAGTCTAAAAATTAAACATAAAGAAACGTTAAAAACTATGTGGCACAAGAAAAGATGCCCTAATTACAGGTTGATATAGCACTTTCAAAATGCTTCTGGGGTGTGTAAGGCTACCCCGACGGCACCGTGACGAAGCAGCGGTTCGGGCAGCTCTGCCTCCTGCCCTGGCAGCACCCGGCGCGGGGCAGCGAGCGAGCGGGGGCAGCTCCATCAGCTCTGCAGGGCGCCCCAGCCCCACGCTCTGCTGGCCCCGAGCCCGGCCGTGGCCGCGTGCTCTGGACGGGCTGCTCGGGGTTCCTGTTTTCCCCTCCTTGCTGGAGGTTGCCCAGGGCTGACGTAGGCTGGTGCAACACGATCTGGTGATTCTCCGCACCAATCCATCGATGTAGAGCACATTATCTGAATGCTTTTGCCCAATGCACAGCCAGGATGAGTAATGGGAACCTGCAGAGCTTCTGCCTTGGAAGCAGTTCCCCCGAGGACGTTTTGCTCCGTATGCCCTAAATGATAGTGCTTTAAAAAAAGTAATAGAAGAATTGAGAGCACAGAATGAACCTAAACCACATCCACCTAAATGTAGCCAAGCAGTACCTAGAGATGGCTGCATGGATTTAAATCTGAATTTGGAGTTCACAGGCAGATTTAAACTATTTTTCTTTAGGAATGACTAACCAAGGATTTGCTCGGTAGCCCTGCTGGGCAGCCTGCCTGTGCACACTGTTCTGCAGACAGCTTCTGCCTTCAGGACCCCAGAGCACCTGCAGAAATCCCATGGCCTGAGTGGGCTTTGCACTTACTGCTTGTGGTACAAGCAGAAAAAAACGCTGGGCAGAAAAGCTTGAGCTTTCAGTGCCTTTTAGATGAAAAGTTCCTCATCCGTGAGCACTTGATTGCCAATACAGAGAAGCATTTTCTCATTAGACTGCTGGAATGAGCTGGTCTCTTTCTAACATTAGCTCTGTGTGAAATGACATTCATATCATGCAAGATTTAAATACTTTGAATAGCTTCTAGATATACAACTATTTTCCTGTATCAGTTACATGCCAATATGAGGAAAATGCACGTATCAGTTTCCCAGATAGAGAGGGCAAAGCGCTCTCCCGCTGCGGTGCCGCTAAGGGAACACTTTATACGCTTGTTTCACATGTGCCATTCTCCCAGTGGGTTCAGCATTGTCTTTAGTAGGTCCAGCCTGTTCCTCTACATCTTAAAAAACATTTGACATGTAATTTAGTTTTTCGTGCAGAAGAGTAAGGGGAACCCAGCTATTACACACCACCATGGACTACTGGCATTACCACGGGTTACAGTAGCCCACGTGGGGATCGGCCCTGTTATCTGAAATACCAATGACTGTCAAACTGCTTCCCTGGTCCTCTTGCAAACTTGCATGATGCTCCTGTGTGTGTTTCTGTGCTCTTGCCAGTTCCCTTTGGTAACTTACTGCTTTCCTCCCGGTGGGGAATAACCTGAGGCACCTGCATTGCTTCTACTCACAGAGGGGGCAGGAAGAAGAGTTTTCTCACAGAAGCTGTTCAGTTCATCTCCTTACATTTCTCCAACCCAATCACAACAATTAGCATGTGGGAGAGCCTGTAGCCTAGCTGCACTCACTCTGCAAAAGGCACTATTTTGATTCATATTGCCATATAACATAAAAATCAGCACAGTGATTACATTCCATGCCTACCATTACATGAGCATATTTGTAAACTGTTCCATTGCCCTGGGGAGCTGGTTTCACCGTCACGGTTCATTTCCAGCCAAATGCTCCGAGTTGCTTTAACTGCTGTCCTGATGGATTCCCTGTGCAGAGGTGCAGCTCCATTCCATGGGCTGCCCAAGAGGGAAGCGCGACCAGCAGGAAAGCTCCGAGTCTGAGCACAGAGCTCCTGCTCAAGCTCATCTGAGAATGCAAGTCCCCTACGAAGCCACCTACATCCTGCCATCCCTTTCCAAAACTTAAGCAGTTTTGCACAGCTCTTGCTGCGCAGAGATGTGTGCCGCTTTCATTGGTTTTAGGTCTTTTTTTTTACTGGGAAATGCAAACAGCAGCCTGCACGAGGAATTGCTGCAAGAGGTGAGCACCCTGGCGATGCCGTGCAGCGGCGCAGCAGCAGCGCTGCAGCACACAGCTTGGCTCGCTCGCCTGCGGAAGGGAGACACCAGAGCCGGGACAGAAGCTGTAACATAAACACAGGAAAGGAGGGCCCTGCTAAGTGGCGGGAGCTTCTGAGCCCTGCACGTTTCTTTCCCTCACAGCCGTGCCGTGTCCCCGCGCGCTGCTGTTTTGCTTGGCAATGGTGAACGGTGGGAGCAAGGCACGGGGCTTGTGAAATTGCCCTGTTGTACACGGGGAACCGGGGAGCAGCCTGCCCCGCAGCCGGCCCTCGTGGGCCAGGAGCACCCCAGACACACGGGATCCGCTTAGCAACGTGCGCTTTGTTCCAGCAACATTATAAATAGCCAAGTTTGGCAACAGCAAAGCTCTGCTTCTGAGCAGAAGATCCCAAACGAAGTCCTTTGTGTTACAAGGGTGTAGGAAGGATATGGACTTTCTGCCTAATGAGGGTGGCTAAATTCATCAAGTCTCTCTGCCTTGTTTTTTTATCTGTAGAAGTAAATATACACAACTGAATATAAAGCTATATATCTAATAATGCTATCTTGTCATAAAGCAGTTTCTCTGCAAAATAGTTACAAAGTGCACTGGATTACCTGCATAAATATTTCCTGTAAAACATGAGTTACTTACAGAAATTATATAGTTAAGAAAGAACCACTGAGAAATGAAACGTTCAGGAGAGATTTCCCACTCTCAGCTTCACTTTCTGCCACACTGTATTCCCTTCATGACATTTTGTTCCCTGATGCCTGTAGGCAGTAAGGACTCAAGCGTTCACCTCTGCGAGAACCCGGCCTGGTCCCAGGGGACACCCGGTGGGCTGCAGCAGGCACGTGCGGCGCTGCGTCACGGTCCGTGCTGACCCGTCCCTCGGGCAGCGGCCGCGCTGCAGGGGCTGAGCCGCCTCAGACAGTGCTGCCCAGGAGATCTCCCGCTTCATTCTACCACACAGCCTGGACCAGCCCTTAAGGATCCGGAGAGCTGTGCGGGCTCCTGGCACCCTTAAACCCTTCGGTTTGTCTGTAAATAACCTTTGAGCAACAGAGCCTAATTCATCCTCCAAGCCGCACGTGGCATTAGCTAACCTGGCAGGCCCTTGCAGGCGGGCAAAACCTACGCAGCGGCACGCGCTAAGCTGCGTCACACCGTTCGCATGGTTGTGGAAGTTCAGGTAGCACTGATCTTAGTTTGGCTGAGAAACTGTGTTAGTTACAAACATTCTAAATCTGTCTGTAGGAAACCTTGAACACATTCAACATTGGCTGTAATGAACTGTGATAAGGAAATGTAACAACCAACTGACTGGGAAACATTACCTGAATATTTTCACCCTTCCTTTTTCAGGCTGAGTGAAAGAGTCTTTCTCTTACAGCTTGGCCACTTGGGAAAATATGAACCTGTGATAACATGTTCTGCAACTAAAAACTGCTATTCTAATTCCATGGACCTCTCCTTTTAATCGGTGTTTCACTCCATACCATCTCCACTTAAATAGAATAAGTCTTTAAAGCAAGTTGTTCTTCCCCTTCGCAGCTCCCAGAGGTACTTTCAAAACCTTCAAAATTTACCTCCAGGTTCATATGGAGCAAATATGTCTGTGTTCCTACGATTTTTCAGTCTTAAGAACTGATGTCACCAGAACACTTGGAGCACACATGAGGTTCAGAGGGGACATATTAGGTGGCTTTCTGTTTTTATGAAGCAAATGGAAGTGAGAATTGAGTGAACGTTTAAAAGAAAATGACAGCTCGTTTGGAATTTTAGCTCTGCAGAACTTTCCTGATCAAGCAGCAAATTTTAATTAAGCAGAAAACATAGTGAAGCAAAATTAAAGTAGATCTTTGCAGAGCTATAAAGTCTGCCTGCTCAGAAATGGCTTCAGACACAAAAGCACAGCTGGAATTTCCCCCCACCCCAAATAACAGTGTGCTTGTCTGCTGGTGGTAAAACATTTATATGCCAATTTGCCTACATTTTTTTTATGAAGCAACACCTTCACTACATGTGTTAATGTTGATGTACGTCCGTAAGGGCCCTCCCTTTGGCCCTGCCAAGAGCCGTGATTCCCAGGGGCCTCCTAGAGAACAGGCACGACGGAGGCAACTCGTCACACGAGTACCCCGACGGCTGCGAGGCCATAGGCAGCTCCCTCCCCTGCACCAGAGCAAAACGACAGGCCAGCGCGGAAGCAGTTCCTATAGGAGAACCTAAAGCAGGGGCGTATGCACGCGAGGCTTATAAATGTGCTCTGCTCTGTTCAGACACTTCAAGAAATCTTCCAGACGGAAAATACCATCATGTTACTGGAGAAATCTATAATGGCCAAGGAGAGTCCCCTGAAAGTGGCACAGACCCGCCTGGAGGAAAGGACCAAGCGCCCCAATATAGAGCTTTGCCGAGATGCACCTCAGTTTCAGTAAGTAGAGGCTGGACAGCCACGTGCTTGCTCAGTCAGGCACTAAGGAGCATAAAATTTAACGGGGTTACTTAATTCATTAAGATTAGAATTGTATTCAATGCATGCTGCTGATTATACAAATTCTGGAGGAAAGAGCTAAAACCCAAGTAGCCCAAGTAGCTATATTTAAATGATGGCCCCAAACTTCTGATGTCCTGTGTGTCTAATTCCCTTTAGAATCCTCCTCCTGGGTCAGTTAAGAGATCAATTGCTTGTTGATATGTTTAGGGGGATTCAGGCTCATGCCCGAACTGGATTTTCTGCATTGATTTTAATTTCATTCAGTATAAAACAGCAGTACTTCACCTCAGGAGTCTCCTAATTTTAGAAAGATAAAATCCTGTTGTCTTATGCAAAAATTATCTAATGGTGAAGCTCTAAAAATTTACTGGAAATAAGAATAAGGCAGCATCTTTTACTCCCTGAACTCATTTTCAACACTTTTACCCAACTATCTTGTGATTCCAACATCAGCTTTGCATAGGCCAGCTCTGCTGGCATCGGTTTTGGCTCTACACCTGTGGGGAGTTCCCAGCTCACGCGGGCATGAGCCGGTGATCCCTGTGCTGTGCTGCATTCCAGAGGATGTGCTGCATCTTTCTGGATGTACGAGGAGACGTCTGAGACATTAGTCTCCTCTAATGACTGAAGGCAGATCTTGGGAATTCTGCTTCTCCCTATCTGTCTGGAACGTATCAGGTTCCAGGATGACCCTGTTGATCGCGTACATCTCATCCAAATGCTCTCTTCACAGTATTCTCTGGGGGGGGTTCTCAAGGGCTACTGCATCAGGATTCCTCCTGTACCTGCTGTGAACGCCACTCCAGAAGAGATTTTTCTGAAGACTTTTTATGAGAAGTACAAAACTATTCCCCTTTGATATCCATCTCCAGCAAGATCCTAGTGTGTAAAAACAGCTTCACATACAATAGGATTAATGAGGTGCAGAGTGCTTAGATCGATTATTAATTCTCTTAAACAGTGTTTTATTAGCTCAAAAAGCCTCTATCAAAACAGGGAGGTGCCAGTGAATCAGAATTCACTGAACTCTTTTTTTCCCTTTTTCTTCTAACTCCCTAACCCATAAGTTGTACAATGCAATACATTTTTTTTCCAGTTTCTTACCTCCTTGTTCAGACACTGGCATTTCCTCTGGTGTATCTTCATGTTATATGTCTTCAGTTTTATGTTCTGCTCTCCAGATGCATTCTCTCACAAAATATTGGTTTGCATCTGAAGTCTTTAATATCCAATTAGATAATTCTATTTCTGTGGCTTTTCATATCACACAAATCATGCCTGTTCTTGCTGCAGGAGTTCAGCTGTGAAAAAAAGATGACAATTCTGATATGGCCACTGCTGCATTCACTGAGCAATTACCTCTGCTGTGGGAGTCAGTCTGTTTTTTCCACTAGCCACTCACCACTGATCGGGTGAGCAAAAGTATTAATCTCAGCATTGAAGACTCTCAAGAGCCCTGCCTGAAAAAGGCTGAAAGTTTCATCTGAAATCACTGGCATGTCCAAATGTCTTTGAATATTTTCTTGAACTGGAGTGAAGGGCAAAAATCACATATTTTTAATATCTTAACCAAAATATTTATACGAGTACACTCTCTAGTAGGTGTAGTAATACTGACAGATAAGGAGCACATCACATTGTCCTTTCTGCAATCAAACCTAATTCAGATCAGGTTACTTCAGATTCTTTAAATAAAATCCCTATCTTTTGTTGCAATTAGAGATGGAAATTTTGACAGAAGGTATTTGAAATTTGACCACTTTTTCACTCTCAGTTTTTGGCTGAGCTCACACCTTAAAATCTTTTTTTGTTGTTGTTGTTGTTTCTTTTTTACATGATGAGCTCCTATCTGAGAAAGCAAAACCATTTGCTGTCAAATTCCTTTTTAAGGATTTTTGATTTTAAATTAAGTGTATTTAAAACAAGCAGGAGTTCAATCCAACAGCTCAACTATAATGGGGAAAGAAAATATCAAATGAGCCCCTTCTTTGTAACATGCAAACGTTATCTGGCTTTGCTGTTTATTGAAAGGGAAGTGCTGATGTTGGCACTGGTCCACTGTGTGTGCTGCCAACTTTGTAGTTGAAGGAATTGGACAGAAAACAAACTAATGAAGTCTGGATTTTCTGTGCTGTTCTGAAACAAAAGGGACTATCCGCAAAACAAGTTAAGGTGTATTTTGGCAAAAAAAAAAAAAAAAAAAAAACAGCAATATCTTTTGCAGTCTGTGGCACTTGGAACAATTAAGAGAACAGTAGATAAGTAGAGGCTACGTCTGACATCACTTGTAAAACTCAACACATTCAGGTTAGAGCAAGAAAGAAAAATTACTAGCTGTTATTGAGATCCTTAAATACATTAGCTTCACATTCAGCCCAATGATGATTTCAGTTTTATGGTTTCAGTTTGCAGACCTTTCAGTTTCAAGCTGCAGACTTCCCAGTTAGCTCAGGAAAACGTTTTGGGGCAGCATATGCAGGGCAAGAGCAACTTGAGAGAGGTCAGAGTGGCTGGATCCTAGAAGATGAATCCTTGAGAAGGTGCAACCCTGCGGTGCTCAGCTGCAGCCCGGCCGCGGCACACGCACCCTGCAGCCTCCTGCGGTGGGAAGGGACCTCCTTCCTCTACACAAATCATCAGTATTCAAGGGCTCAGTAAGTACATGTGAAGCTTTGGCACATCTCCCTACATAGACCACTGGAACGAGTTTGGCCAGTATCAGCTCACAGGAAAACTCCATTTCACAGCTCCACGCTCAGCAGGTCTCTAGGTGAGTTGGCCTTTCCTAACGTGCTTGTATCTCACCTGCACTCTTGGGCACATGCTGCTGCGCAGGTTCAAGCTATCACGAGCTACATCAACACAACGGCCTCCCCGAACGGCTGCTACGGCATCACTCAACACCCCGGGAAGGCCGTACAATGGGCCGGGTGCAAGCGGATGAGATTGCAATTAGAATGATAAAAGATCAGAGTGCCCTAATCTGCTGCTGAAGGTCAATGCAAGCAAGAAATCAGCGCTTCTTGCAGCTGCTAAGCTTGCAAGTTTGGCCAAGAATAGTTTTCATATTGGCCCAGCCCAAGAGTACTGCTCAAAGCCTGCTTGAAAACCAGACCTGCAGCTGCTCTTTGCTAAAGTTATTTGGGCAACCTGTTTCCTTTTCTTTTTTTTTCAGGCTTGTCAATGAAGTTTTTGCTATAGATGACACCTTACAGACCTTAAAGCAACGTCTGCGAGAGGCCCACGATACTCTGCAGATGTTGGTTCTCAACAAATCCAAGCTGGAGCATGAACTGTCTGTGAAGACAAACTCCTTCATCATCGATAAGAAGTGCATGGACATGCGCAAAACCTTCCCCAGCAGCCCGCGGCTGGTTGGCTACGTCTGAAGCAATAAATAGCCTTTCACCTCTTTAATAACATAAAAGTTGCTGAATATATCCTGAAGGAAATATTTATTATTATTATTATTATTTTTAATAGTGAAATCCAATAAACAAACCAAAATCAATACCATGCTTTTGTCCTTGGGACAATTTAGCATTGTCAGCTGCAGTTGTTGCATGGAATAGAGTTAGCAGACTTCCCCCAAGAGAACAAAACTCGACGGAAATAAGCAGAGAAATCCCACAGCACAGGAAGGTGAGTTACGGCTACTGAGCCAGGGAGCCTGGCATTCTGTACTCCCCACGGAACAAGCTTATTATTATTATTTTTAATAGTGAAATCCAATAAACAAACCAAAATCAATACCATGCTTTTGTCCTTGGGACAATTTAGCATTGTCAGCTGCAGTTGTTGCATGGAATAGAGTTAGCAGACTTCCCCCAAGAGAACAAAACCCGACGGAAATAAGCAGAGAAATCCCGCAGCACAGGAAGGTACTGTGCTACTGAGCCAGGGAGCCTGGCACTCTGTACTCCCCACGGAACAAGTCCAGTGCAGCAGGTAGGAGCTCAGGGTATCTGTGCTTCAATCCTTGTCTGAAAAGCTAAGCGTAAATATAAGTGCTCAGCCCTCTTTCCTGGTGGTGCTAAATCTGGTGCTCTGCTTTGAACTGGCGAAGGCTAAAGCCGATGGTGAAGGAATCTTTCCATCTCTACCTCTCTTTTCTTTCTAAATTCAGTCTTTCACATAAGTAATTCTGAAGAGACTCTTGTGTATTTATACGAACTGTGTGTGATTTGTGATATTTGTCCAAGTCTAAGGGGGCCTTAACTACTCAGAAATACAAACTAACCACCAGTAAGTCTCAAATGGTTTCAGGAACAAAGACGGCACCTTTGCTCTACTGCCACTGATACGAAAGATAAAGAAGTGGGACTAGAACCAGGTTTTCAAAGCCTTAGTTAAAAAACTGGAGAAATGCAAGTGTTTGAAGAAATATGTATTACCTTCCTGATTAAAACCTGTCTCTGGTCCTGACTCTATCCTATTACACAGTGAAAAACAAACCAAAAACACACAAACCAAAAACACCTGATCAGCTGCTTCCAGCACTCCCGAGCGGCCCCGCGGTGCTCGGCATGTCCGCGTGCCGCCTCAGCCCCTGCTCTCGCGCTACCCCGCCACAGAGAGGGGCATCGCTGACGCCTCCAAACTGAGGAGCCCTTGGTTGGTGTTGCCAGGCCAGCTGGTCCTGGAGGCCTCCCTGGGAGCTGGTTTGAGGCAGAAACAGTAACTTGCTCTTCCTCTGAAACACCCGCCACAAGCTCCTGCCCCAGCCACCACTGAGAAGGAGCGGGGAGCACCCTCACGCGGAGCCGTTTCTCGTTACCACGGGTAACATTTTCCTCCCTGTTTGCCTCTGTGTGGAGATTTTATTACTTGAGTCCGTTACTACCAAACTGCATGGGGGAAACAAAAACAGAATTTTGTAGAATAAGGGACTCACTTTTCCATTGCAAATATTTTTACAATAAATATAGAATAAATATTTGTGTTGGGCTGTTAAATATTGACGATAGTTTCACCTTATTTATCAAATACTGACAGCTAACTAAGCAGAGCAGTAAAAATTATTTGAAAGCGTGGATCTTCTTCAAATCTTTAAATACATTTCTAAAAGCTGGAGGCTTTCCCAGTTCACACAGCTATTCCAATAGCTAGACATAGTTTCTCTCCTCCTATGCCAATAACTCAATTAAGAAATACATAGCAGAAGGGAGGCACTTTGAAGAACAATGAATTTTAGTATCAGTTTTTGACATGAAGGAAAAATGAGAAATCTTTGCCTCGAACCAGCAACATGAATGAAAAGTCAGAAGCGAAATCCTGCATTTGAAACCTTGGAGGCTCGGGGATGGAGACGCTGAACCAGGCTGCTACACGTCTCGCGTGAGCTGCCCCTCGAGCCAGGCCAGGCCGTGCAGGTCCCTGCTGGGCGAGGGGGAGAGCTCACACCCGTGGGGAACGACACGCGCGAGCAGCGCCAACACCTGCCAGGAGCGACCGCCTAACACCAGGCGCTTCCAGGGACCGCGTGGGGCCTTTCTGCCAGCCCGTCCTTGTGTGGGCACAGAACAACGTTCCCCATCAGCAGCTCCCCAGCACCACAAAAATAACAACAGTGAACAAAATCATCTGCTTCCCTAGTCATAACAGACAGAGGATACCAGGTAATGTTATCCCAGTGAAAAAACCCACTCATCTTTCATTAATGACATCTAGACATGCAGCACTTTGAGTTTGATAATAATCACCCTCTCTGAGAAAGTAAACGAACCGGACTCTTCAGATTCCTGCAGAAGGATGAGACTTCCATAGAATAAGGCGATAACATTATTTAAACCCGAAAAGGCTGAATTGTGGTGAGCAAGTTTTAAATGATGGAGAAACAAGTCATTGTGTGCTACTTGAGAGTCAAGGTAGATGGAAAAGACAAAACCCTGGACTGTAGTCTTGTTCCGCCACTTCTTTCAGCGTTCACATGTCACCTCCAGAATATAGCCCTTAATTCTGGTTGTGTTCAGAACTTTTGAAAATATCAAAGCAAACATATTTCTAAAAAGCAGATAATCACACAGGTTAACCTGAAAACCTCTTTGACAATGAGAATATAAACATTTTCAACTTTATTTTGTAGATCTCTCTTCTTATGAACTAGATTCTTTAACGTATTCACACGCAACCACAGACAACAAGTATTTCCACATATGAAAACAGAAATTTGATGAGCAGATGCACGACGATTTTTGAAAGATAAAATCTGCTTTATAGCAAATATACTAATGCAGAAGAGACTAAAACCTGTCCCTGCCTGTTTCAAACAATGAGATAATTTTAGTTCCAGACAAGCTATTTCCTAGCATTATCTAAACTATGGCTCATAAAACTTTATGGACTCTATCTTCAAACAGAACAAGAAAACAATAGATCTAAAGTCTTCACTAATGATAATCCCAGTTCAGTGTCTTGAAGTTACTGATTACAGAACTCATTTTCCCCAAGCGTAGCAGAAGTTTATCTTCCCCTCCTGCTTCTTTTTTTTTTTTTTTTTAATCACAGCAAGGAAGCAGAATTTGTCCTGTAGAGATGAGACTCCCTGTCCCAAAGAATTTGTAAGTGGTGCTCCCAGTCAAGATGCGTCACTGGTTGTGTTCAGTGGAACTACTCACGTGGGGAAGATCTGGCACATGCTTTCAGGACAGAACGTTATGGAGTGAATAACAGGAGACAAAATAGGAATATTAACTATGGAGACAAAAGTGGGTTTGAAAATTACATTTAAATGACATTGCAGTTTGGCTAGAGACTTGCACTTTTTTCATAACATTCGGAATTTTTCTGAAGTTTAAATGGATCAAAAAAAATCTTTTTTTTTTCTCCCCCATAAAAGTAACAGGCAAGAATGGAAACTTGAACCGGCCATCTAGCACTGTGCGAATCTGCTGGAGATGGAGCTGTCTGGAGTGCCTCAGCAATGCCTAAGGAATATGAAACATAGGGGACAGCTGTCTTTGAAACCAGTCCTAACAATGAGAAATATATAGCCAATGATAAGTATTTTCTGACTGTACAATAAAGAATACAAATCTATAAGAATGTAAACCAGCAGAATTTCTTCCACTGCACGTTACTTTGAAGTGTTTGAGAACAGTAGAAATTTCAGTATTACTGAATTACGGTGCTGCCTCATGTAAGAACTTGCTGTTCATCCCCAAACAAGGATTAACCACCGGCTCCATTATGAGCATTACCAGGCGAGATCAGCTCGCTGGCCTCCGGCATGCTGGAAATCACCCTGTATGAAAAGCTCTATTTAAAATTTAATTGTAAGAATAAGACAGAATGGTCTAAATATTTTTCCATGAAAGAAAGACTTTCCTGATTATTTGGATTTTATAGCTTTGATTACTTTTAAACTGAAATTCATCACTGTTTATCCAGTGTTCCTATGATGTCCTTTGATCTCCTATATTTTTATTTTCAAAAACACAGATAACATTCCTGCATCACTATTAGACAAATACATAGAAGAGACAAGGCAGTAGTTGGAATTTCTGTTTGAATTTTCTCTCACAATTTATAAACAGCAAAGCAGGGAAAGTCAGGCTTATGTAAAATACACATCCTGACCGGGAGTGATTAACCCAGGGTGGACCTGTGCTACTCCAGCAAAGCTTCTGGCCAGCTGAGAGCTGGTGTTTTCCGGGGTGTTACAACTGCAGAAACCTCTGGGATTGGATGGAATTTTAAAAATGGAAAAAGCAGGAGTGAAATATGTGTAAATAAACCAGATTCTGGTGGGAAATTTCTTGCTGTTGTGAAACGAGCATTTATAAGCACAGCAGAGCTGGGCTGTACAGAAACCAAAGAAAGAGTGGAAATAATCCCCGGGCCAGAGGGCACCCAGTGAAGCGCAGCCAGGAGGTGGTGGAGAAGCGAGTCTCGCACCTCCATAACCACCAAACTCCAGAAACCACCCAAGTTTTTACCCCAGGACCGGGCGGAGCTGGCGCAGCAGGGCCGGGAGGTGACGGCGCAGGGGTCTGAGGCACTTAATGCTCTAGCGCGCTTAAGGCACTGTAGCAAGAAGGGGAGGGCATTGCCTAAAGATTCATCTTCAGAAACAACAGGGCCACGTCACTGCAGAAAGGCGCCGAAGAGGGAGCGTGTTCAACCTGCAGGGAGCTCCTGCTCGAGTGGCCGCGGCGCGGGCACGGCGCCAGAAATGTCTACGTGGCGTTGGGGGTGGCATCGGCCGCGTTCGGGCAGGCAGCCTGTGCAAACACACCAGGCGGGAAATAAAGTAAACATGGAAATAGGGCTCCTCAGCGTGTTTTCCTCTCTCGCCCTGGTTTGTGCACAGTGACGTGATGCTCTGATGCAGCGGAGGGTCTCCATAAAAGCCTGGACTTCTGCTGAGCTCTGGTGCAGCTCCAGCCCCACCAACGCCCAGGCTGCTCACGCTACTTCTGTGCTCTAGCTGCTGCTGCGACTTCAGCCCATGCAGTAACACAACCGCTTAAGTGTTTGCTGAGGGCTGGGTACCGGTTTTGCAGCCACCGCTGCGCTCCGCTGCTGGCTGCAGCACCTCCCCAAGCAGCAGCACTGCCGGCTGCTGCCGCTGCCGCCTCCCCATGCCCTCCACAGAACAGCTCGGAGCCGCCCGGAGCCTTGGCTCCCCGCGGCGCTCGCCCAGCTGGCTGCGCTCCTGCAGGCTCAGGCTTGTTTGGTTTAATTTGCAGAGCCGTGTTGCAACCTGCCTGCCACCAGCTCGGCCTGCGAGGCTGCTGCTGCTCCCTTTTCCAAGGAACTTGCTCTGTGCTCCCTGCCCCTCACCTTGGGAGCTACAGAAGCCAGGCTGTGTGTCCCCACGTCACCTCCCTCACATGGCAGTCCTTGCCAGCCCTCTCCCTCCTGCTTCCCGTCACACCAAAACTGCTGCTTCCTGCAGCAAAATAAATACACATTCCAGAGGCTCGGGGAGGAGCTGCTGGGCACTAGTGCCACGAGTGCCGTGTGCCTGGTGTGGCCTCCTCTGGGTGCGCTGGACATGCGCTCCCGCGTGCTGGGCAAGCGCTCAGAAATGATGGACTCTGCAGCTTAACTGCATACCTGGAAAACACCACGCCATGCTCCGCGGAGCCTCGGCACACTACTGCAGCCGGGGAGGCCGTGTGAGCTGCATCTGAAAGCGCAAAGAGAGCGGAATGAGTAATTAACTGCTAGCAGGTGCCCTAGATCACCTATCACAAAACCTGCATCCTCTTGCAAAACTTCAAACCGGGACTTAAGCCTCTAGTGTGCAGGAAGGAAGGGTTTATCTGTACAAATTTCTTGGTGCCTGATTAGTTTTGTGGATAGTACTGAGCATGAATGTATTATTTCCCCAGTGGAGGAGTGCCTTTTAAAAATATATTCCAAAAAATATACTCCATTGAAGGCTTCTGGCACAGTGGAGGCCTCCTGTGTCCTGAACAGTGAATGGACAATAAGCGCTCAAGTAAACAATGGAGCTTTGCTGAAGTGTCGGCTCTCTGCAAGGAAAAACTCCAGACTCCATCGTCTAGCGGGGAATAAGCACTGGGGAAGACGGCGGAGAGGTTTGGCCTGGTTATTAATCTGCAACAACGTATGGCGCTTTGCTGCTGAACAGGTCATTGTTAGGGGGAAACGTTAGTCTGGGTGGGAAAACCAGCAAACCTGCCAAGCAGACAGCCCCAAACGATACACTGGTTTTTGTACCTCGGCTGGAAGCACTCACGGACAGGAATTGCTACTGAGTTCCCCCCGGGTCAGTTGCATTTTAGCCTGCCCTGGAGATCTCCCTGATTTCCATCTATGCACGTTTAAGCGCTAGGATTTACAACTAGCAAATTTCTCTGGCATGCCCTTGTCCATTAATCCTCCCTGCGCCCAGGACAGGGGAAGCGCCATTCCTGCCCTCATGACACTGAGAGCAGAGTTTCTGCAGTCAGATCTACCTGCTGAAAGGGCATCACTTTGCACCAGGACCTGCCGCAGCCAGGCAGAGCCCTGCAGCACGGACACGTGGTGCCTTCAGACACAGCTCTCTGACCAGGGAACGTTCAAAGGGGAAGGGACAGCAATAGATGGGGCAGGTACAGACTTCTGACGTCAGCAATATGCAGGACTTCAGAACCAGCTACTAAGAAAAGAACATTCCTGGATATGACGTCCCTGGGAAGAGGAGAAAGCCACAGAGACTCGTGCAGGCAGAGGGGCCTCAGTATCTCGGCTTCTCCTCTGCAGGGCAATAACTAGTGGCTTAAAGTGCTGACAGCTGAAACCGATAGATAAGGAGATGTGGAAAGACCCGGCATGCTCTGGAGTCTTAGGCTCAGGACAGATATCCACTTATTTACAATAAGCCTGGAATTTTCTGCTGTTATTGGAACAACCTTTGATGTGACAAGTCCGAGGATAAACAGAAGGAGCAGATTCCTGCAATACCATCTCCCTTGGCACCTCCCGCCTGGAGGTGGCTTTGCAGAGCGTCTCGCAACCAGCTTGTGGGGCAGCGCAATGACAATGGGCCAGCTCCCTTGGCCTGCTTCCAAGAGACTAAGGACTTCTGGCCTATGGATTTCAGACCATTTCCTTCAGGTTTTGGGTGACTGCCTGGAAGTCACTTAATCAGACTCAGGCTGCGTATCCTCTTTCCCATACCAGAGACCTTCCCCAGCATGTGGCAGGTCATTGCTACAACTTCACGTTCTTTGTGTCTGAGCTTAGGCTGTTTGGACTAGAAGAGCTCCAGAAGCGCCTGTGGACCCGTAGCAACAGCCTAGTCCCTTTCCTGATAATTCTCCATCAGCTCCGAAGGTGGAAGCTGCAGTAGCCTCAAGGAGCTCCAAGCCTGTGTTTGTCTCTGCTTATGGCTCTTTTTAGGGTCTGGATTCTCTTTGCTTTTTGCATTTCTGCTCAAAAGTGTAGGCATCAAAACAGAAGAGTTCCCTTTTCCACACCAGGTAGTGCTCGTGTTAGGACTCCTGCTCCTTGGAGGAGGCTGCGCTGGCTGCTATCGGGAGGCAGACGCTTTATCGCATCCTGCTGCTCCCAGCCTGTCTGCAGCAACTCTGGAGATGCCAAAAGCAAGTGCCAAACCCACCCCAACCCACTACAGCTCGACCCTCTGTAACAGCACGAGCCAACCAGCGTGCGGGATAGGATCGGGCATCACCAAGAGCACCTATTCTCACCCTTCCTTTCGGGCTGCATTTGAGAATACAGCACTGTCAGCTTTAGGAGCAACCACAGACACACCCCTGCCAGAAACATACAAACGTGAAAAAACAAACCCCAAAACAAACAAACACCACATTAACACCCCCACTCCAAACGTGGCAACAAAAATGCAGACTAAACCAATGCAAACAAAATCCTCCGTCTTTAACACTGTGCCCACACAAAATGATTTTTCAAGAACAAGCCAGAAGTCAGAGATCTGCAGTAAGTGGTTAAGAGTTTTTCTCTCCATTCCCAATTCAAGGTTACTTTAATTCCATCCTTAGGACGGAAATTCAAAGATTTTTCTGGGAGTTTCCAAAACGAGCCAGCACTAAGCGCTAGGAGCCAGCTGGGGTGGCCCCACACCACTGGCGTCCTCGGCAGGCCAGGCGCCATCTGCACCCAGCACCGGAGCAGTAGCTTCCAGCAGGACTGAGCCCCAGCCACGGGACGAGCTCCGACGCGAGGCTAAGGCCCGCAGCCCCTTGCAGCCTCCCTCCTGGGCTGGTTGAGCTCTCACAGCTGAGGCACCTCCAGAGCTGTGGTTTAACCGCAGCAGATGTGAGCACGTCTCCAAATGCGAGGCAGACAGGCTGCGGCGCTGGCAAGAGACCTTTCTCCCTAAGGGGCCCAGCCCTCCTCCTCCCAGAGGCCCTTCGCTGGGGCAGTGCCTCTTTCCGGCTAAGAGGAGCGATCCACACGTACAGGCCGCAGGGGCAGCACTGACCTGCTTCCTTCTCCTGAGCAGAGAAGGATCCCAAAGCACAAGTGAATGACTCCGTGGCTCAGGGCTGAGCCGGCCGCAGACCCGAGATGTGTTTGTCAACACACTGGCTACATTTCCTCTCCATGGAAAAACCACCAGAGGTAAGATTGTTTGGCTCAGCAAGTGTCCTCAACAGCACGTCTGCTCTAAATTATTACAGAGTTGCATCTACGAAGGACCTTGGATAGTTTTTTCTGGCCTTCATTCATTTTTCTATTCCAAAGAGCAGTAGATGCTTTTTAAAATTGTAGTTTTCTTACTGACATTGAGGTAGACTCAAATCTTAGCTTTCCCTCCACAGCTGCTCACAAGCATTGTTGGCAAGTTCATTTTATTCCAGGTGCCGAGGCCGGGACCTAACTCATTTAACAGAAGGGCAGAAGTATTTTAGAGTCACGAATCAAATTGTTTTGCTACCCCATGGAAAAAACATTTTTTCTCCATCACGAGGGCTCGGGGCCACGCAGCGACCTGGCTGCTGCCTGGCACGTGCTCCCGGCTGAGCGAGCAGTGACTGCCACCCAGAGCACGGAAAGTGGAGAGGAGCCTCTTGCGTGAGGAGAAACACCTGGATGTGCTGCTCACCAAGACTCGGGTGGTGGGAAAGGCCCTGACCTCATGGAAAGTGGGAAGAGTAGCTTGGACCTAGGAGCAGAAGAGGGGGTGAGGGGGAGTACACTGGCAATATAGAGGCAGGAGGAAACAAACAGAATCTGCCCAACCTTATCCCACCCAGCAGTCCAAGGGGAGGGTGTAATACTTGCTGTCCAAATTCCTTCTTGCAGCAGGCACTTCCAGCTGCCCAGTGAATGCAGCAATGGCAGCCTGCAGAAATTGTGACCTCCGTTTCTCAGCTTGCCTCTGAAATAAAGCAAAGGAACTTCAAAGACGGCATTAGCTACATAATATTCCCATTTTTCACTCTTAGGCACTGACAGAGATACAGTCCAGATGTGCTGTTCAGCGAGATACAGCCCTGCTAAGCACCCTTGCTGCAAAACCCAGGGCCTTTGTAACGTCCTCCCTGGCTTCTTACTTCTCTGCTTCTCTACGGTAACCGGACCGCAGTCTTGCCCGAGGATGCTGCGGGTTGAGACGTTCTGCAGGTCTTCCACAGACCTCGGCAGGTCCCACTTCCAGCCAGGACACAAGGGGAAAGCAAAGGAGCAGCTAAATTACCTCTGGTTGTATCTCCTCTACCACCAGGCCCCTTCAACCTCCAAGATTTATGTGAGTTTAGCACTAGTCTGAATGCCAATGCAGCAGTTTGTCACACAGAAAATGCTTCAGGATAGTCAGGAGAGGGAGGAAAAAAAATGTGTTTTATTCTAGCTACAAGGCTTTATAAGAATTTCTAATAGTTCTGAACTTTTCTCATGAACCGTATGATTACTGTGGCAGGATCATCATAATCAAACTTCTCATTTATTTCTTGCGAACTAGGAGAAAACCGTTTCTTCCACAAGTATTCTGCATTCTTCTCCTGTTTAGAAATGTCAGGGTGTAAACAGAAAACAAAGTAGGAGCTTGTTTCCATTTTTGCTTCCCAGAGTGCACTGAACAAGTGGCTTCTTACACAGTAAATGCAGAAAAAAGTACACAAAGCAAGTAGTTAAAATGCCAATTTTATTATTTTCGGGCTTCTCACATACAGAACATTCCTCCACATTTGCAAAGCTAACACACTTTTATTTAAAAAATAAAGTCAAATCTTCTTGAGGATCTCCAAAAGCCTTGAGCCATCTCAAAGGCTTGGGGAAGCCAAAAGCCTTCCCCATTTGTCTGGTACTAAAATGCACCATGTTTCTATCCAATGCTGTTTACACTAAGCTTCCCTCAAAAAAGTCTTCTCTTATCAACTTTTTCCTCCTGTTCCTTAAAAAAGGGAGATTTGTTTTAAAAGGAATATGAAATGAATCCAAGGGACTGTGTTGAGCCAGAATTCTCTTTCTTGACCGTACTCATCTGGAGAGCACCTGGCAAACAAACCCATCGATAGTTTAGAGGAGATTTTCACCTGGCCTTGCGGATTTGGGAGGCGGCTCTCGTGCAGGTTTCACGAAGGCGCTGCCCGTTTTCCGTGACTGCCATCCTTTTGGAAGCACACGCCGCACACCAGGACGCTCCTCGCCAGGCTCACAAACGTGCAGGGCCCTGAGGCAGCTCCACTGCTTCGGCCCGGCCCTCGCAGCGAGATTACCCATCGCCCTCCTAACGGCAACCAGCTACAGGAAGCAGCCAGCGTTTCGCAGGTCTTGTTTCTCGTCCCGAGCTATCGGGCAGGCTCAACAGGAACTACTTCCTTGGGTGGGGAACGGCAGACAGGCAGACGGGAGCCATGTTTTGGCCATGCTTTGGCGGGCGGACGGGGCCGCGGCCCGTCCTCCCTGGCACACGCGCTTTGCCGAGGAAGCAGCAGGAGCAGGAACCAGCCCCTGCTCTGCCGCACGGCGCTGAGACCAAAGGCATGAGCCCTCCGCAGAGCTGCCCGCGGGAGCCTTTTCTGCTGCACTAGATACACGCGCGCATGAGCGTGGCTAGAAATCACCCTGGCGGGTCGGGGGGCAGTCACAAGCACCTGCAAGCCCTCCCACACCCAATTCGCCCGACATGATGCTAAACTTGATCCTCCTTCTCCCGGTCTCTCCCACCTTCAGTCAAAACTGCCAATAGGTTTATGAGGGTGAACGACACTTTGCGGTGTGGGGTGTTTGGAACTGCCTTCTACTGAAATTCAAACCTTCAGGAGATTTTGGGGTACCTTAATCCTCTTCTATACTTATGGTACCCTGAGGGATCAAATCCTTAGAGTAGGTTGAACCTTACCCAGACCCAGCAGGAAATGCCCTACTGCAAATTATCCATAGGTCTCTGTTTTCAGTTTTCTTAATATTTGGCTTCTTTCACTGGTAAAGGTTTGTTTTGTTGAGAGAAAAACCCAAGTATTCCCATGGCATTTCCCACATACTGTGGCCACAATATCACTTTCTCAGTCCTTCCCCCTCAAATATGCAGGAAATATGCAGGATCTACAGGCAAGATCAAAAGAGGCGCGGGGGGAGGAAAAAAGAGAGAGAGAGAGGAAAACTTGGGAAACATTTGTAAAAGCACATTATATGAACCATTCCAATATATTCTTTGGCAGATGGAGAATCTCTAAAGTTATTCGAAATCAGCTAAAGAAGTTAAAACAGATTTGTGAACGATTCAGGCTTTGAGGGGAGCTTTTGTGAATGCTTTCTTGGCTGTCCTGCAATCCACAACTGAGGGAGGAAGAGGGAGGAGAGATCGGTATTGTTTGAAGATGGTTTCACGCTTTTGACATTACCAAACTATTCTACAGGTCTTGGAGATCTCCCACCTGCAGAGCTCACCCTACACCACGCCGTGGTGTATCACATCATGCATTAAAAGGAAAAAAGAGATTTGCATCAGGGAAAAGTATTAAGAACTATCCTAAATGGGGAACAGCTTAGCTGTGACCACAAAGTTCTCAGGCTGATACTTTCAGGTGGAAAGCAAAAGAAACGCTGTTACTTGTCCACATTTGCACTTTCCATTTATAATGAGCACTAGGATTTGTTTGAAGGGCCCATGCTAGACCAGTGCTGAACCCAGGGCAGGTTTGGGAGAGCTGCCCAGCTAATGGTGGTACCTGGGGCTTGGCAGCCTCGCTGGCCGGCCACCTGCCCTCCTTAGCTGCAGTTTGTCCTTCTGCTGAGCTCTAAAAGCTGAAGGTAACAACTACCGACAACTAAAAACAAGTACAAAAAAAAAAAAAAGTTGCTTTCAGCAAGCAAACACTAGCGAGATTACAAGGTCTGCTGCACAGATCAGAGCAGCGCTGTTACAGCCTTCTGCTACTACAACTTTCAGCAAAAAAACCTAACTTTTGCTACTTAGAAAGCTTTCCTTTTATGCCTACATTCATCTTGGATGAAACAAACCAAAAGATTCCTTCTGCTTTGGCTTGCTCTACGTGTGCTCCTCTGCAGCAGCCAGGTATGTGACTGACTGTGGCTTGTAGTAGCTTTATTAAGTACAAGGGGGTCTTGAGCTCAGCATCTTCTGAAGAAGCAAAATTTCTTCTCTCTGCTTCTGGCTCACATTGCCCAATTTCTGTTCTATCAGAATGTCTTTACAGGCCCTGAACCTGTATTCACTCCATCAGTGTGAATGGGTGAAGATGCAAGTGCTAAGAGCTAAGGTCAAAATCTCACACGACTTGTGCTTGGACGGGATCGTGAGGTTAGACTGAAGATATGACAACTCCACTGTATATATGATCACCTTCTAAATCCAACATTGATCCCCATTAACATAAGATTACTTTGTACTGTATTTTAGTAAAGGGAAATGCCCATGAAGCTGCGGAGCTTCTCAGCAGCGCCCTGGCCGAGAGGCGACCGTGATCGGTTCATGCTTACGGCATCGTCCCTTCTCCCGCACGTCTGCATTCCCTCTGCCAGGGGCAGGGGATCCCGGTGCCCCGTGGGGTTACCACCCTGCAGAAGCAGCAGCCAGAGACTCGCCCTGGCTGTATTTCAAAGGGAATTTCCTTTGCTCGCACGCACAGCCCCAAGGGGAATGGCCATCAGGGCAATAATACCAGCCAGTTCCTCGGTGTGCTGACACCCCAGCCAGGCCCTGAATCCCCCACTCAGACGTGCCCTCTCAGGACCCATGTCTCGTCTCGAGAGCGTCTTGAAGCCCCCTGCATCCTGGCAGGCCTGAAATGGCCCCTTCCTCAAGGGCAGCCCTCTGCTGCTTGCTCTTACCTAGAGCAGTGGGTGAGCTCCCCCGACCATCCTCCCCGCAGCGAAAGGCGCTTGCGGGGCCGCCCTAGCCGGGCGAGCGGAGGCCGAGGCGCTTGGTCTTCGGGGGTGCGGAGAGCGCGGCGAGGCTGGGAGTCCGTGCGCGCCGCGGTGGGAGCAGGGATCCCACACGGCCCCTGCGCTCCTCTGCAATCCCAGCTGCGCTGCCTCGCCCACAGCCCGGAGGAAACCGCCCTCCCAGGGCTTCTGTTCCTCAGCTGGAAGAGCCTTAAATCAAAATCAGCTTCTAAATTGCACCGTGAGATGTGCAAGTACGTAGGTACATTTGATAAGTGAATAACGCTTCTCCCGTGTTTCTACTGGCAGATTAGGAGCCTATTTCTTTTATTGACAAATTCTGCAACCTGCTGCCCTGCAATTTTACCTTCGCCCCTGGGATCCCCGCACCCATGAGCGCTGCTTCCAGAAGCCGGGCTGTGCAGTGACAGCCCGCACTAATGGGAAAGGCGAATACGGAGCAAGCGCCAGAGCTCTGCAGGGAATCTGGGAGAGCAAGGCCACATTCCTAACTGCCTCCCATATCTTCCCAATCATAAACAAACTCTCCCCATACACATTAGCACAGAGCAGAAATGCAGCACTGGCAGGAAAACCTCCAAAATGACACACACCCATCGCGCTCAGGGACAGAGAGCAGACATAGTTTGTTTTTATTTCCAGACTGACACTATTGACTTTGTCACAGTTAGTATCAGGTTTGCTTGCAGGAGCAATTTAAAAAGTCTTATCCAGACAGCTAGGAAAATGTTCCTAGATCTATGGATATATTCCCTCAATCAATTCTGCTTATACACAAGAGTTGGGCTTCAGAAAAGTAAACCTTGATTAAGGTTCATTGTATCTGGCCACATCTCAAACTCTCCTGTGCATCCTCTATGGCTTGAAATGGAGTCCAGTCTTATTTACATTTAATTTCTTTACAGGTAAATCCATGCCAGAGCCCCAGTGTAGAGCACAGATTTGCATTTCTGTACACCGAGCACCTATGTTTAGTTGTGAAAGTCTAACGAGGAAAGAGAACCTGAGTGCCCAGGGTGGTATGAAAAGCACCACTGAATGCAGGGCTGCAAGTGAACAGACAGCGTGTTGCTTGCTTGCCTCCCACTAAAGACCCGATCCACTGAGACATGCCAAACAGCTTGCAATTATAGGCTAAGCTTTTTAAAAATATAATAAGGGAGAAGGGAAGGGAAAGGAGATGCAAACAAGCCTCGCTGCAGCTCTCCAGAGCGTTCCTGTTCAGCCTGCCACGAGGCCTCGTGAACAGGCACAACGTGGAAGGGAAGCGCCAAGGGGTCACGCTTGTCCACGTGCAACAGCTCTGATGGAAGCACAGGTTAATTCCCTGGGCTAGTTCCTGCAGTCACAGCGTCATCTAATGCCTATGCAGGCTCCAGACCTTTCAATAGCCTTTTCCTGACAATTCTTCGCCTTGAAGTTTTAAAGAGGCAAAGTTCACCTGCCTACAGTATTCTGGAGGATCAGGCCCCGGCATCACATCCTCTGCTGAATAACGTTTGGAAATAGAAATGGAAGCAGCTGCTCTCCCCGCCACGCGCTCGCCACTTTTCGGGATTCACGCACTGTAGCAGAGTTTGGACTGTTCAAAATATTCTCTGACAAGGACCAGGCAGAGTAGATTACTTCATACATACATGTTTAGTGGCTCACATTCCTCTCTAGTATTCAGTTTATATTGATATTAGCTATCAGATTGCCTTCCCTCATGCTTTTGTTCCCAGCTTGCGCCACATTAAACTCTTCACGGCCAAGGGTGATTTTCCTATTTCCTTAGGCATTCTTTTAGCCTAAATGATTTTCAGTAGGGTTAATGTTCCCCAGCCTCTCACAGCACTTTGTATTTTGCACCTCATAAAGGCCAAACCTGTCCTGTTCCTACCGCACTCCTCTGTAAGCGCACACGTTTGCGGGTGGCATCAGCCAGCACTGGTCACACAGAGGGCAGACAAGCAGGGACATTGCTCCGCGCACAAACAACACTCGGGTCTCTGCAGGCTTCCAAAGAGCAACGCTTATTGGCTATATAGGCATGCTTCCGCCTTTGCTACCTTTATAAGATCCAGCCTGCGTATATTAAACGCCATTTGCAGCATCCTCATATTGGTGTCTGTGCTCTCTGGCCCGGGCACGGGTTGGACGTGCCTGGCCGCCTCGGCGGACGGAGTTGATTGCCGATGTCAGGCAACAGGTACCTTCCACCATACCTCGAATTCTGCGGCTACCACCCTGCTCCGTTCCCCTGGGGATTTCCATCTTTTCCCTTTCAGATCCACAAGTAACCTACCTAGCAAGAATCAAAGACTCGGCCCCATTTGATGAGTTCTCATTCACAGATTGCAGCTCTTTTTCTACTGCTGGCAATTAGACAACTCCCCACAAATTAAAAACCTACGGAGATGCCTTATTAATACACACACACACTTATGCATTTTTAATGTTATGGTGCTTTGGTCTTGCAATAATTCTAATTGAACCTTGCCTACCTTTCATGTAATAATTATAGCAGTAATATTTTGTACACCTGTCTTCTTTCCTAATTCAGTTAAAAGCCGTTGCTAATGTCTGCATAATAGGGGATTACCTTAACGAACTAATAGGAAAGATGACAGCAGCTAGGTCAAACAAGTTAAAGTAAAAAAAATGCCGGTAACAATTTAAATAAAGCAATACTCAGACACCTTATTTAAATGTATTATTAGTTACTAACCTAGGTAGCATTCTTCACAGTATTTCTTATATTCAGCAAACCAAAGTCAAACCAGTATTTTCCACTTACTTCAGGAGCACTGTAAAGTTTTATTAGAGGGGAGAGCCGGGTACAACTCTTCTGGGTTTAACTTGCTTCTGCAAAAAAACTTGCATTTAAAAGTGAGAAAAATGAGTTTTGCCTCATCACTGAAAGCTTTATGACCAGTTGCTTCTCTCTTATCCACAATTTATGACTATTGCAAAACTCAGGCCCTCCAAAGCTTAGCATTCTCCTTGGCTGCCAGTTCATAGTGTCAGAAGGGTGCATGAGCCGCTGGAGCTGTGAACATTCAGGTGCTTTAGAGGAACATCATGGTACAGAGCAGTTTCTACCTTTCATAGTGCAAAGGAGTCACTGAACACATGTCAATAAATGGACTGTTAAAGTGGAACTGGGAAAATATGATGTAGCTACTGCTGTAACGTGAGAATTGTCTGTTCCAACCAGATGTTTGTAAAGAGACAGGAATGAGACACATCCTGTCCTCAGAAGAGGTGGAACGAGACTGATGCAAGGAACTGCCCAGAAGTCCATGGGGAGCCATCACATTAGAAAGGGCAGATCACAGTTCTGACAAAAACATTCTTTCTCAGTCAATAAAAATTATTACACAGAATATAGGCCCTTCATGCTTCCATGTGCCCTGGAGACCTAACTCAGCCTATGCACACTGTTCCCTGATGTATTTGTCAGCAACTAATTAATCTTAATGAGAGGGAAGTTGAGTTCAGAAGTTTTATCTCACTGTATTGCAATTTGTTTTCACTGGCAATTGGTTGAATTTTCCTTTTCAACACACAGTTACGAACATCTTTTTCTTTCTTTTTTTTTTTTTTTTTGACAATCACACAAAGATACACAGCGACTGAAACATCTATCCATGTTTACAGCATTAGGCTTTTTCAAGTTGCAGCTCACGTCCCCACCTAGGCATCCAGCCAACAGGGCTTTATTTAAGGCTTACCACACACTCACGTGCTATTTCAGGTGCTTTCAAGCTTTCAATCTTGGCCTCTTGGTTCACCCTCCAGCCGCCGGTCGCTGCAGGTCCTGCGATTCCCATCACTGCTGTCTATTTTCCCCCTTCAACAGCAGCAGTGCAGAGCCAGTGACAAAAAGACCAGGCCGTGGCACTGAAACAGCCATCACCTTGGCTCTAAATGCTCCTTAAAGCAGGTGTCACCTGGAAGAAGCTGCTGTGTAGTAAATATGCTGATTTAATTCCACTAATCAAATAATATACTTCTACTTGAAATACAAAATGTGAGGGATAAATAAACAAACCTAGAAATTAAAAGGTAAATCTACTATACTGACTGATGAAAGCAAAACAATATGTTTCTGTCAGCTCCTGAATTTAAGTGTTGGGTTAAAAATGCATTTTTTAAGAACTCAGAACAAGGATTGAGTGCTTAAAGCTAAAAATAAGATATAGAAGCAACTTATCAAGGTCAGAATTCATTTTTATGGGATAAGGGAACACAAAGGGAAGAATTTGAGCATTTGTACTCCTTCATTTTGGGTAACAAATGCAATATATTCCAATATGTTTCCACAAGCCCTGAAATCTGTATCTTCAGAGATTTAATACAACATCTGAGTAACTACTGTGAGCAGCTGGATTTATTTTACACTCACTGCTTCTTACTACTGAAGAAAATGGCATTGTTTATATTTAAAAATCCTCTTCAAAGCAGATAAAACATTTAAATGCTTTGGCCCTTGTGCTGCCCTCTCCCAGTGGGAGGGTTACAAGCTGCCATCGTCCTCCCCGGGAGGAGAGGGATGTGCAGGCCGTGGCGCCGCCCCCCCCGCAGCGCGGCCGGGCGCGGGAGCCGCTGCTGGACAGCGGGGCGCACAGAGGGCTCCCTGTTTCCTCCCCACGCGGCCGCGCATTCCTTCACTGGCCCATTTCCAGGAGCCCCTGTCTTGCAGCCAAATCTGCTGGGGGCTTTGCAGGGCAGTGGGGACTTTTGCAGCTTCTGATTTTTCCCTGGGATCCAGCCAAATCCTCCTAGTGAAAATCAAGACTAAAGCAATCGCGAGTGCATGAATTCAGCTGGCACCAGGTCTGTTGGAGCCGCGATCCCTCGTCATTAAGGAGTCCTGGATCCTTTCTTGGCAGTCAAGCTCCTTCCACACCCCACACAAGCAGGATGGAACTTTTGAGCCCGAGGCCCTGCACTCTGGCCTATCACGGTGCCTCGTGAAGATGCAGATCTGCAAGCCAGGCTGGAAAGACATGGTCTGCACACACTGCAGTTCCTACACTGACCCTTCCCCAGCACACACAAAACTTATTGCAAGTATCACCTGTATTAATAGAATGCATAGGACAAACCACTTAATACTGTCACACCAGCTATTTGCTTCTTTTGATTAGCTATTGCTAAAATCCTTTTAAGAAGCAGACAAAATAAAATAAGCCCCCTCCTCCTTTCTTCCCTCTCTCTCAAAATCCAGTTTTCTTTTCCAGGTTGCTGTACAATGGAGATTAGCTAATTTATCCTATATTTCCTTCCATCTCCCGGATCATTTGAAGGCTGATTAACATGAAACCTATCATTGATCTTAATAGGTCCGGGCTGAGCTCTCTCAAGCAGCCCAGGTCACAGCATTGCCATAAAATCAACAGAAAGACAGATTAACACGCAGCAGCTTTGGCGCCTGTGGAGCTTGAACACATCCAGTTTGAACAAAAAGCTACCAGCGGGTTTTTGTAATTCTCTGCATCACTCTCTGCTGCGAAGTTAGGAGGAAATCTGAGCAATGCTCAGGCCCCACTTTCAAGAGCAACATCCATGATTTCTCAACAGGGATCACATATCGGCATAATCACACGATTCACTGGCTGCTCAGCTAACAGCATGAAACAGAAACAGAAGCCCAAGTTCAAAAGTTAGTGTTACTGTTGCTGCCTTGATTAGGCTCCCACAAGGACAGGCATTTTATTATTGCCTTTATCTGTTGACTTAAAAGATGTGAGTTATGTAATAAACAACCTCTGAGCTTCAAGGGAATCTGATAGTGAAAGTTTACTAACAAATTTAGGAATTTTCATGACTGTTCTGTTCTAAACTTACCCAGTCACATTGTCCAGAAATATTGCAAGGAAAAACAATAAAACCCCCGAAGCTGTTTTTCTGCTGTGGTCCCTGGTAGATGCATCTAACATTCAGCTGCTGTTTGTCCTGCACCTCCACAAGACCCTCAAAAAGCCAAATGAGAGCACTCCCTGTCACAGGAAAGCCCTCTATGAGATCAGTCACCTTTACTGGATTAGCTTTCACCATTAATAAACACGTGTGTTCTGTTTGCAACTTGGAAATCTTACTTAGAACAGCTATTTCTGTAAGAGGTTTGCCTGCTTTTTTCATGTGGATGACTGCCTGTCAAAACTTCAGAGGTTATGCACAGAAAGAGGACTTAGAGACCCCCTGCCCAAACGTACCTGTGTTTTTAATGATGGGATATGGTAATATGCTATAATATGGTAAGATGTGACACTCTGCTTGACTTTGTGAATACTGAGCATATTTCTATCTCTGCACTTATTTCCTTTAAATGGTAAGAGAAATAATTTCAGAGCATTTCAGCAATGAGTCTGAAGGTTTAAGCCCAATTCTTACGATTTTTTTTTTCTTCACTAAAATCAAAATGAACAACCCACAAAAATGTTCATTTTGTCCTGTAAGGGAGCAATCGAACAGACAACCCTGGGAAGATGCAAGGAAAACCACAGCAACCGTGGACTGTCCACAAACGCTCCCCTAGACTGCACCACCTTGACCCAGCTCCATGGCATCAGGACAGGCGGAGCTGGGTAAATGCAGGCACATGCATTTCTGTACATGCCTTAACTTCTATCTCCCTTCTTATTTTACTGTGTATTTTATGCACATTTGGACATTTTTCAGTAACATTTTTCTGTTGAGTGGGGATGAACATGTAGTTAAGACTGGATTAAACAACAGGAGGGTTTTCCATCCCTGCTGCGCTGGTGGGCGATGGGACTCTGTGCATCCACCTCCCACCACACACTCTAACACATCCTCCACAGGGCTGTGCAGCAACACTCAAGCGTGGGATTCTGCACTGAACTTAGTGTTTCGCTTGCTGCAGTTCCTCACTTGGCAGCGTGTGCCGATCCTGCACGTGCATTCTCAGGATTTAGCACTCTCCCTCTTTTCCCTTGCCGGGGCAGCTTGGCTTTGATGATTCAGAGATTTTAGCTTCTTGTGGAGGGAATTGGGATGGGCTGTTCCTAACAAGCAGCAAGTTTCCTTTTAACCCTGCCTGCACAGAATGCAAAGCCTGAGTGTTTTCCAGGAGTCTGAAGGGCAAAACTTCCATACTCAGAATAATAAACATAGTTGTGATCGACTCTCACTAAAGAAAGTGAAGATGCAGTTGTGTGACCAACTCACGGCACATCAGCCAAAATACTTTTGCCCTGCCTACTTTATCAGCAAGTGGCTACTCATGGTTCTGATATAAATAGGGATTGAGCCTTTAACTTAAAATATATCTGGCTCTGTTTTTTCGTTTGTTTGTTTGGGGAATATGTGTGTGCGTGCACGCACGTGTCCAAGTAGTAGTTTTTTGGTGTTGCAGCCAAGTTTTTAAATAGTTTCCATTACCCAGCTGAGTAATAGTGAAGGTCTCCTCGCAGACTCAGCCCCGAGTTGTGCAATGCTTCAGCAGGGCACTGGAAGCAGAGTGCAGCACGCCGCATCGTCAGCAGACGGCCTGGGAAAACACTGCTTGTCTGGAATCAGTTTGTTTAAAAAAAAAAAAAAAAACACTCTAAAGCCTCTAGGGATGTTAAGTTCAGCTAAAAATTTACATGTTAAATTCTATCCAACTGGAATACGCAGCAGCATCTCAAAGCAGGCTGCTGTGACTAAGGGCATGGTAATGCCAAAATCACAGTGGAGCCCACGCAGGGCTGCTGACACTGTCTCGGGTACCGTGGAGCAAGACGGGCCAGTTCCGGGGGCAGCCGCCCCGCTCGCTTTGCTGCGCCTTGGTGGTGCCAACGCTCGGCCATCGTGACCCGCAGGGCCAAACCAAAAGCCTGAAACGGCTCAGGACACAGCTCAGCTGGGACCACAGGAGACCAGTGAGGGCAGGGACTGGGGCAGCTCCCTCTGAAGTCAGCACAAGGTCTTACTGCAAACCGTAGTTATCAGATCATCAGCCAGAAGAGGAAAACAAAAACAAGAACCCAAAAAGCAACAGCCCGAGGAAGGAGGTGCACTCTAGGCACTGGCGCTCCCTCCGCTTGTTTATTCCCATCTGTGCTGCAGGGTGTCAGGCACAGAACATTTGCCTGTATGCATAACAATCAAGGCTTCTAATTGTATTTGTGTTGCAAACGATTAAGGATAGGAGGAGAATCTGGTCTTCAGATTAAAATATTTTCTAGCCTTATTTGCTGTGAAACCCTAAGTTCTTTATAAAGTACAAGACATGCTGAGTCCAGGCTTTTTGTTAAGAATATGGAGAATCCTGAGATTGGATATTATGATAAGCTACAGTACACAACAGGCTGAACAACCGCCTATTCTACTACCATGAAACCTAGCAGAGTTCACAGTACCTTGAAGGCAGACAACTGCTGTTTTTCCTGGCTGAAGAGCAATTCTCTTCCAAAAGAGCCCCCATCCCAAGCTTTCTACAGGGAACTGTAAGGACTTCAAATGAGAATTAATTTAAGACTTTATATACTGCAGTTGGTCTCCTAGTCCCTCCTGGTCTCCTCTACTGGTTTTGTCACTGCTTCCTTTAATGCCTGAACTGGAACTTGGACTCTTTTGGAAGGCTAACTTGTCCGTTTTTGTTTGGATTCTCCTGGCAAATACTGGCTGTTTCAGTCTGGCACCCACAACTCAACCCTGGATCTAACAGAACCAGGTAAGCGCATTCGCCATGACGTGGCTGCGTCCCGAGGCCCAGAGCCACACGGCGACCACCGCGCGCGGGAGGCCCCGCCGCCTCCGCTGTGCTTCGGGTACTGCCAGGCCAGGACAAAAACGAGGCTGCGACGCAACGCCAACATTATTGGCATCCTCTTATTAAGGAGTCCCCTCAAATACTTCCTATTAGCTGGTGATAAAACCCACACGTCAGCAGAGAACTTTAACAGAGAAGGACAGGAGCAAGCAGGTCACCTGCTTTTCCATTTCAGCCATCGCCATCTCTTCACTATATGAGATTATAGCGTAAAGGTCACATAATAATATCAAATGCATTCACATTTATCAATAGCAAAGACCTCCTATCTTCCTGTGTGCTCTCCGCATACTTTGGATTCAATCCAAATTTGGTCTCCAAAGCCATCTGTCTTAGCTGTTTATCAATGCTAGAGGCAATATTGAAGCATATTAATGGAGTGCTATAAACATGTGCCAAATTATCGAGCTCAGTTCAGTCAGAAATACTCTATTTTCCCCATTGATAACTGCTAAAACAGTCTCCTTTAGGCATATGCAGCTCAGAGAGGTAAGGGGATGAAACCATCTTATCCAAGTGCTTTAGTAACCAAGTCCGACATTAGGTCGAACTAATAAAAGTCACACACGAACACACTTTTGGCTATAACTGGTGAACAGCAGATGCCAGAAGTGATATGCATGTTGTATCAAATATCATCTCATGCAACAGAAAAGGGAGAAGACGCCATGGGAACTAGGGAACACCAGGGAATCCCATAGACATCTGATGTATGTAACCAGCATTTAGGACTCTCTACAGGTCTCTATGACAGTAAAATTTAAGGAAAAGTGTAAACAAGCATTCAAGAAGTCTTTCCAGAGGCTGTGTGAGGAGCTGCTCTCCAGACATCGTTTGACGGCTCTCCCCACGGTCGTGTTCGAGCTGCAGCAATGTGGAGCTGCCCATTGATCCCCTCACCGCAGGGCACGGAGCCGCGCGCGCCGCTCGGCAGCCGGGCTGGAGCCCGACGTAGCAGGGTTACAGGGGACTGCGCTCAGCAGAGCTGCTGCGCAGCAGACCTGCTAACGCGGTAGAGTGGCTCGTTTCATTGGGTGACTACCTCTCCCATATCCACACCCACCTTTTTTCCATGCTTGTAATACCAGAAAACCCTTGTGTATAGAGGAGCACTGTAAATATATTTCTCACATCACCTGTTAGGTACAAAGACAATCCAGAAGGTGCCTAAAGCTTCAGGTCCTGTCTTTGATTTTCTCAAGGCACAGATGAAATCTCCCTGTACAGGAACCTGGCATTAGAGCAATTACAATCCCACCTTCCCTCCGGAGGGAGGGTTGAAGGGCATATTATCTGGAGGTATCTTTAAGCTGTCTGGTGTTTGTACAACAGCATATTTCAGTATCAAAGGATCGATATACTATCATTTCTCTATTTGGATTTTGATTAGTGGTAGATCCATAATCTTTGGATCTTTTCCGGCCTTTCTTCCAAAAGGGCACTTTCAGAGCTCTCTGGGCTGGGCCGAGGTGGTGCACCTTGCACGTCCCGCCCCCTGCATTTCTATCAGGGTGGGCTCAAAGAAGCTTCTCCATCTATTGAACTAGTTATAGCTAGATAAACAGTTTTAAACTGGGACTAAGTCACGATGCTGGACGGTGCCAGTCCTGGATTCTAAATCCAGCTGTGGCTGACTGTTTTCTCTAGGAATATAGAAGAAAAATACACCCTTCCCAGCAGCTCCAGCTGCAGTGTTGAACCTCCTTTTGCTTAGAGAGGAACAGAGAACCAAAGCTGTTTTCTTTAAACTAGTGAAAATCCAGATAAACTTCTCTGCATTTCATT
>NW_010580568.1:817268-831180 GCF_000705375.1 Tinamus guttatus | reverse complement strand
CTTCTTTGCTTATTTGTGCTCACAGCAAAGCTCAGAGTCATGGAGGCTGCTCTGGGACAGTCAGACAGGAGCCAGAACTGACACCGATAAAAGCCTAAAGGATCTGTTGGGCTGAGACCCATGAATTACAACAGTTTGCTAAGAGCCATGACAAGTTCAAACTCATTTCTTTGCAGAATTCTCATAGAGGATAATCCACTTACTGTTCAAAGCCTATAATTTACGCATTTCTACTCCTTTACCTCCTAAATTGAGTTTTATGTAGAACAAGAGGCCAAATTCTACTAATGTTGGTCACCATAAGTGTTAATTTATTTCATTAATATTGGCAATATTACCAATCTGGTTTCGTGAGTAAGGGTATCAGACTACAGCTCCATCCCAGCCAGCCTATTGCACTTTATAAGCAAAACATGACAGAAAGGAAATATCCTGCTGTGCACGGCATGTTTACGAATAGGTGTTCTTTGCAAGGTGCACCTGTAGAAGGGTGAAACAAGCTACAGTTTCATCCAGGAAGGTTGCCCGGTTGGTTTTTTTGTTGTTGCTGGTGGGTTTTTTTTCAAGCTTTCAAGTGAAGCACCTCCAGACCCGTCCCTACAACAAGGGGGTGAGGTGTTTTCTGATCAGCAGAGGCTCAAGACAGGGTTAAAACGCCCTTAGGCCGCAGGCCGCGGTGGCCGCTGGGCAGGCAGCACTAGGTGGCACTGCTACCCGGCCTGGCGTCTCCTTCCCAGGCAGCAAACCCAGCCGGGCTCCGCAGCCAACGCTCTCTGTGAGGGAGGGCAGCGGCGGGCAGCTTTGGCAGGGAAGCTCCCTCTTCGCTTTCGTGTAATAACAGGCAATGTTCGCCACGCAGTTATTACCTAGGAACAGGCCAGCAACAGCCTCGCTGCTCCCGCCGTCCCAGCTGGCACGCACGGCCCCGGCCAGGCCTCGGCACCAGCTCCACGCGCAGCGCGAGCCCCCGCCTCACCAACCCCCAGTCGAAAGCAGCCCCTTGTGCTGTCTCAGTGACAGGGTAATTGGAATGTCTGCCGTATTTGCATTCTCCAGTTTGTTTCCAAGCAGGCGGTACCGGCCTTTCTGCCCTTCGCTTCTTGTTAGCGCTCCCAGTGCTGGTTAATAGGCCAGAGCAGCTGGCAGAGGTGGGCACTCGCAGGTATGCAGGCCGTGCTCCCGCTGGGTCAGAGCCTTGGGCGTTGCGCAGCAGGGTGTTTATGGCGAAGAGCCTGCAATTTCTTTTCCCTTTCACAGCTAATTCCTTATTAATAGTGAACGGCTCCATGTAAAAGCTTCCCTGCACTGCAGCCCCATGCAGCACACCTGTGAGGCTGCCCACCCAGCTGTAAAAAAACACACACTAATATCTTCACTATCTTTTCTTCACATTAAAACTACCTCCTTAGTGATTTTCCACATGAAATTTGTTCCTTTTCCCCCCCCTCCGTTTCGTATGAAGCAAAGTAGGTCAAGAACTAAGATCTCTATGACCAAACACCCTCCCCAAACTAAACAAACGCCTAAAGGAGAGGGCATGAATTGGCAGTTGAAAGCGGGGCAGACACAACCTCGCAAAACGCTGATTTGCGAGATCGCTGCTGTCTCGATTCCAATTTCCCCATCAGAACAAGAAGCACCAGCTGAGGGCAGACCTTCCTGCTCCAGGCACCTCTAATACTCTTAGCTTTGGTTTCGTTTCAAGCGTGTGACTTATTTTTATCCAAGAAAGGGGGGAAAAAATTCAGCTTCTTATGGAAAACTGCAAAACGGAAATGTTGAAATCCATGAAACAGCTCATTGGCAGGTCCTCCTGACAATGAGCCTAAAATGTTTCCAACAGATTGCATCTTTCTTGGAAGGCAGAAAGCATCAGGCAGGCCTAAATCCTTTAACATATTCCACCACTTGATTTCAATTATGAGGAAAGCCAGCACTAGCTGTTACCTTTATGAACTTGCAAACTAGCACAGGAAAAGCTTGGGGGCTCTGATCCTGCGGTGGGGTTCACGTTCACAGAGCTGTGCTCAGCGGGACGCTACGGCAAGACAGTCCGGGGAGACACGTGGTCACGTATGGAGAAGGGGAAGGGGATTTGTGTCCTGTGAAGCCATGTGATGAGCATACTCTGTTCTGCGTGGAGATGAAGTGCAGGTCTCTAATATTTTAATGAAGGAGAAGAGTGGAGCGAGACATGTACGTGCTTGTCTGCTCTGGAACGGTAGCTAGTCTGAGAGACTGGCTGCTCAGAGGTGAGGCTGGAGAATTAATGTTCTCCCGTCAGCACAAGAACTTCATTCTCCCTCTGTTGCTCCTAAACAGGCAGGTGACTGCCAAGCATTCCCCAGGGAAGACCCCTACCCATGGCTGGGAGCAGCACAGGAGGAGCTGGAACCAGGAGAGGCCCAAAACAGGCTGCACAGAATCCAGCTCAGACCCGGCAGAAGGATGCTCAGCAGCAGAGAAGTGAAGCCACTTCAACAGCACAAAACGATGACTACAGCTTAGCAGTTAACAATCTACCCATCAGAGACTTGGAGATACCCAAATTCATCATGTGGTGGAACATGCACTGGGTTATTTCTTCTAAGAAGCTCCTTCCTTGACAAACATGCCAAGAAAATGGTTTGTTCCAACAAAATAATTTGAATTTTGACAAGCCGGTTCTTTCCCCTCTTGTACTTTATGTAAGCAGCCATTTTTGTAAAGCCCCTGGAAAATTCCCCAGAAAAGCTTGTGTTAGCATCGTGCTGCAAGTTCAGGATCTGAATGGCAGTACTGTATTCCCTAAGATTTCAAAGGAAGCAGGCCTCTGTAATTCTCCATATTATATAAAAAATCACCTATGAAAGTCTACTTTATATCTTTTTACCTGCTAAATGAGCTCATAGGGCTGGTTTCTTTACGTTTCTGAAAAAAAAAATCTAGACAAGATTACTTTTCTTTTTCCTTAAAAGGAAACTTCAGTTTTCATGAAACCCTAAGTTCCAAAAGAGAAGCAAGATGGAAGGTGAGGGGAGGGAATGAAGAACCTTACAAAAGAGGCAAACAAATTAGTAAGTTTGCTGTCCTCAATGCCTCAATACAACAAAGGATTTTCTAAAACTCGAAACCTGTTTGTACCACAGCTGCATTTGCTTATGAAATAAGAGTTTGCATTCACATGTCTCCTGGCACATGCAAATACCTGATCCAGCAGTACAGCCAGTGAAGGTTTCAGTACCTGCTTTAATGCAGGTCAGTTGCTTTTCAGCTGCCTGTACCGCTGACCCTGCATCTGCAAAGGGTTCTGCGTTGAGGCAGAGCATCTCTGTGGGATGGTAAAAGAACAAAAAAACCCAGCCAAACAGCCCCGAACCCACTGCTCACTGAATATTTGAAAATAGAGAATACAGTAAGTTGGTGAAATAACAATTCTATCTAAAACTTCCACCAGATTTTAGTGGTGCCGATGATCTTTACAGTTACTCATCAGGAGAAAGAGGAAAACATTCCAAAGTGGCCAATCTTCATTTGTACGTGATGGGCTTAATCATTCAGTATTAGGAGCTGCTGCCCCGTGGCAGAAGATGGGGCTGCTTTCACCACCCGTGGTCTTATCTGAGCTCAAAGTTCCCAACCAGCAGTTGGTAAAGGCAGGTTTCCCAGCCAAGATAAACAGCTCAGCACAAGCAGGTAGATCCCCTGCTGCCACACCTCGCACCTGGCAGAGCTGCGGGCACTGTCAGAGCAGGCAGAGGGGGAGAAACCAGCCTGTTTCTCACCCGTCGGGCTGGTTTTCGGGTGCGCATGAGCAAGCAGGGTGAGAGTGACTCTCCAGCACCACCTCTACAACCAGTTCAATCAGTCCCCACGATGGGATATACATTTCCACAACACACAGAATTCAACATTTAACTGTTCCTTACACTATGCCTCATTTTACAGCATTGCCTTCTTGGGGCAAAGCTGCAAGAAGTCAAGAATGCTGAGCTTGTCACGAGTGCAAGGCAGCAGAGAAGGCTGTACCGGCTTGACACCGAGCAAGTCTGAGAAGGGGCTTCATCAGAAGGTGATGCTGCTGTCACTTTGAATACAAACAAAACCCAAAGCTTTTAACAAGCTGGGGTTCGAGCAAAAACGAGAACTTCCCGAGGCACGGGGTTAGATGCTAGAACAAATTAGAAGAGGCACCGAGGCTCCCTGGGGCACACCCGCCGTCTCAGGTTCCAATTCCACCCTCCTGAAGAATTCGCTGTACACTGCCAATTAGTCTTTGCAATTTATAAACTATCATGTATATTTTGGAACAGCTGCCAACAGGTTTATTGGCAGTTGATTACTGAAAAATTGTGCTTTGCTTCAAGTAAGAGCTTTAATCCAATTTGCCAAGTACCAAAAGGTGAAGATAGATAAGCAGGACTTGCACCGCAGGAGGAAGCTTTTATCTTCTACAGATCTGACTGTCAAACCTTGCATGGGATAGACAGCTCCACTGTCATCTTGCTAAGACAAAAATACCCCAAAATCCAGAATCTCAAAAATGAAGGGAATGTCAGGACTGCAAGCTGAGCACTCTAAAGTCAAACTGTCCAAGGTAACACAGCATTGAGTAACCTTCTGCCTACACGTAGCAGCCACTACAATAGACATTAATATATTCTTAGATCACATGCTAAATAAAGTATCAAACCCTGCAGCCTTGGCAACTCTCCTGAGGGGAGCACTGCTTAAGCAAAGATGTTCCAGGAGTGGCTGAAAGGCTGAGCATGGTTTCTGTACCAAGGAGATGAAGCATTTTAACAGCACTGGCTGACACAATATACAACGGATTCCATGTGTGCAATATTGACGTGGCTGGAAAAAGTGAATCATCTCTGGTACAGAATGTGATGGGCAATTAATGGCATTTAAAATGCACAAGAACATGCATTCAAAGCTTTATAATAGCTCTCACTTGTAGCTAGGCTCTCGCAAAAAGGAAAAAAATCCGCTTTAAAGAAAACATTGTCTCCCCCCGCCCCATAAATAAGTATTTTACTTTAATTTTTTTTTGTGAAACAGTAGTCATTGTTCTTCTCAGGTTTAAGTAATACTCTGCAAGTGCTGTTATCATACTGCAGGGTGCTTTGAGCTGAAGAAGGCACTGACATTACCTTGTGGCTTCCAGAACAAAATAAGAGCTGGTGCTGTGTGAGTTTTGATTAAGTTAGAGCCCAAAGCAAGCAGTAAATATGACCAAGTCCAAAAATGAGGCTGATTTTTAAAACACTGTGCAAGCAGGTCAGAGTTCCTTGTTTAGAGCAAAGCCAGACTGGAGAAAATGAGCAGTATAACTGGAGAAAATGAGGAGTTTTCCATACCTCAGTGGTCTCAGCACCTCCTGCTCTGTCACTGCTGCTCCAGGACTGCACATTTCTCTTCAGCCCTTGCTTACCCTGAGGCTGCTGCCAGGGCTAGCCCGAAACCTGGCTCTGCAGACAAGGCAGGGAGCTGCTGGAGCTGCAGGGCCAGGCCCAGGGTGCTGCTCCAGGCTGAGTTTTATCAGCTGTGATCACCGCCTTGGTCCTGGCCCGTAACTAGGGGCTCAGGCAGTCAGCAACCACTTGAAGCAAACGTGGGAGAGGGGAGAGTTAGACAAAAGGTTAAAAACATGAGAAACTGAATAGGTATTCTTAGGATTAAATGTGGATGGCTATTTATTATTATTGGGAATGCATAAGTAAATTAGACAGAGAAGCTGTTATGGTGGCAACACATTTGCCTATAATTAATAATGGAATAATGAGAAAATATAGGGATGTTTGCTCAATTATAGTTGAATAGACGATAAAAGTAGGTTCCCAATATAAGAAATATAAGCTGTCAATTACAATTGATTCTTTATATATAAGGTTTCTAGGGACTAACCTTATTTCTTCCAACACCCCCTGCAAAGCAGCAGTACCATGAGACCAGGCAGCCCACTGACAATACTATGAGGAAGGAAAAGAGTAGGGAAAAAGCCTAATTTGTCCTGTTTGTCAATAGGAAAAACAGAGTGACAGAGAAAATATAGGAAAAACTTCTAACTTGTATGACTGAATAGGAGAGTAGGAAGACAATGATTCCTTCCTCCCTGAATGCCAACGGGGTACAACCTGAGCCTGTGGAGAGCAGCATGGGGGAGCAGCACGGCCAGGAGAACACCCTGTCCTTCTTTAAGGGGACGTGCAACAGCATTTGGGGTTCTCTGTCACTATCCTCCGAGCAGCTGGCGTCTCAATGATGCCATCTCTGACTGCGGACGTGTTTTGACACTCTTCTCACTGTTTCTTCTGCTCAAAGCTCTCAAGAAACTAATAGTGTTTGACGTGTTTCTCCAAGGTGTAGCTGCTCCACCCTCCCGTTCCTGTGCAAGGATAAGCTTATGTACATCTATCGCTATTCTAGACAAGAGAACATTAACATTAATATTATTTAGTGAGAAATAAAGATATTATAATGCAACATCAGCAAGATATTTATTAGCCCAGCAAAACTAACACTACAAAACAAAAGGCAGTTACCTTGTACTCTAGAAGCAGAGAAGGGGATTCATCATACTGCTAATCTTGAAACTGTTCCAAATAAGAGAAAAGTTCTTCCCCTTTACACAGTAGGTGACAAACGTAGGCTTATCCAAGCCTTGAAAACAAATGATGATAGGATTAAATTTTAATTCATAAGGAAAATAAAATATATCAAGACGCTCCCAAATAGCCAGTGGAGACTGACCAAAGTGAGGGAATTCCAGACTAATTTCAGTGCCAGTTCATACTCCAACACTACCAAGGAGCAGGCTTACAATCTAGAGAGGGAAGGCAGAAGGAAGGAGTGGAGAATAAGCTTTGAAGATAAGCCAAAAGTCTGCTTTGGATATGCAGGTGACCTAAAAATCATGCAGAAGATCCAAGAGCTGGAGCAGGCAAGTCAGAATAGCTGAGTTCCCAATCCCGGCTCCTCTGACCCACTGTGCAACAAGTCCTTCCTCCTTCGGCTTCAGCTGAAGAGACCGGTCTCTTGGGCACGAGGAGCTCCTGCAGGAAATAGCTCCTCAAATCACGGCTTTGATAGAAGGCATTAATTAGAGGCAATCAAACAGAAGCTTTCATACAGACATTTGTAGAACCTTCACATTCTATACAGTCAAAGCATGAACATCTTTTCCTTTAAAATCATGACTAAAATTCTGGAAATAAATTCTGAAAATCAAGCCTTCCAATGGCATACGCTGAGCAGAGGAACAACTCCAGTGGCTTTAATAGAGATTCTGAGCTGAAAGTCAAAATGCATTTTATTTTTAAGAAGCACCTTTCTCTTACATGTACCCTGTGGGCTCATGTTTTTCACGCTTAATGTGATTCTGGAAGTGAATGGATTAAAAGCTTAAATTTTGCATATATGAACAAGATACACTGCCCTGTCTTTGGAAGACCTCAGGTGCTAGTGCCCATAGTCCTGGCACTCGCTATGCAGTGGCTGTCTATGTGCAAGGGCATTTCTGTGTGCAAAAAGCATTTATAATACTGCCCATGTCATTACTTATAATTAAAACCTATTCCCAAGACATCTTAGCTTTTGTCAATAAATAGCAGACATGAAAGAGAGAGAAAATTGAAAAAGACTCCTGAGTTTGGGACTCCACATTCAGGGTATACCTGCCAAATTGAAGTCTTCTGTAGAAGACCCTTGAGAAGCGCACAATAACTCTGTACTAATTCTAACTGAAAATGCTATTTAGTAAATAGAGTATAAAAGGTTTTTTTCATATATACTACCATTTCCCAGGTCTGGAGAGAGCAAAATAAACTCGACAAAAATAAGCCCTTAATTATGGAGCCTTGAAAGAAAACCTGATAAAAGCAGCTAAAGCAAGAGTACAATAATTGCTAGCTGTGCTTGTAATCTGAATCTTTGTTTTAAACAGATGTTTTCTTCAACATTTGCCTCCCACAACATCTGATGGACTCACCGTGACTTGTTCCTTCTGAAACACAGGAGCACACTGCAAATGAAGGAGGCTTAGGTTTGTACTGCAACATCTGCTGTGCTTATAAAACTGAAGCCTGCAGGGTTACACTCAGAATTACAACTCCTATTTTCTAGTTCCTTATTGACAAAAGTCAGAATGAAACAACCTTAGCGACAGATCACCACAGCGCTGTTACAAAGTACCAGCTAATTTTCCTGGTTCCTAGGATCTGATTAAAATATTACTTAATTATATCTGCAAGATTTATTTTAATAATACTCTTACAGTGCATTTTGTGGTTAACCAAATCATCTGAGCTCAAACACTGTGTGTAGATTCAAAAGATGCTAGAAAGAAGCAACTAGAAACCTGTTCCTTGCAGCAGCTGCTGGTTTATCAGCAGCAGCAGCACAAAGCTGAACTCAGTCCAGAGATTCTTCCTCTGGTCCTGGTGACTCTTAACTCAGGACAAGTATTTTTCCATATTTGCGTGTGGATATCTCAAAAATATTTCTGTCAGGCAGAAGTTAGAAGAACTTGAGCTATACGCCTGCTTGTGTCTCAGACCAAATTCTTCACAAATACACATTCCCTTTGCCTGAATTATGCAGTGCCTTAAGCTGCAGCAAGCCAAAACATCAAGACAAAGGAGCAGTGGTGTTAAAGCCCGGAGAAGTATTTTGGACAAATGTTTTATTTTTGGATTCGTAAACAATGTAATAAAGAGTGAAGATGTAATTTTGGGGGTCATCCAAAATTATTCATGAATTTGGGTTCAATTCAGATGGTGTGGGCCAAAATCTGTAGAGTCAAAACAAAAACACTCCAAATTTGGTCTTGAAATGTGTCAAATGAAAGAATAAAAGCCAAAAGTAATTCTCCTTGAACCTCCCCTTCTCGTGAAGCATCTCACCCACCCCCCATTTTTTGAACTATTTACTTCAGCCCCTAAAAAATCTAGACTTTTTCTGTGCAGCTACCAAGAAGTTGGTAATTTCCACAAGTGTCTTTCAGCTGCTAGTGTGAATGAGTCCACCAGGCTCCTCCAGTCCCGCTGCTCAATACTGTTGTGTCGACAGCACAGATGAACTGTTGTCATGTTGGCTTTGGCTTCCTCTACACAAGGCCAAGGCTACTGAGCCTACTCAAAGTCTACTCTCCACTTTCTCCAAAAATATGTGACATTTCTGTATCTTCTTTAAAAATATGCTAATAAAAGTATTAAGAGTGAAGGGGGAAAAGTCACAAAATAGGATTTTTCATAATTAAGGAATTGGTAATAAAGACAGAAAACAAGCAAGGATTGCCCTGGTATTTCAGTAAAAACAATGATATTTAATATATTAATTAAATTAATTAAACAATTGGAGGAAATGACCTGTATCTCTAACTCTGATTCTAAATCCTATGCAACTTAAGAAAGTGTGAAACTCCCTAAAATTAGTCTCCATGTTTTTGTTTCTTTAGCTCATCAGCAGTTATATCAGAAGAATGAGGCTTGCCCAGAAGAGATTCTGTACAGAATATGCCCCTTGCCTCATTCTCCACTCATATCTGGAATATATTTTACTCTTCACACATCAGAGTTCTCATGAAAATGTATGAGTGTGATTTGGGTTTCTTTTTTGTTCTTTTTTTTTAATGACCACATTTGCAGCTGAGATGTGTTTTTTCCCTGAATTCTAAGATTTCTACTGTAAATCACCATAGAGATACGTGACCAACCACCACGTAAATGAGCTTTGAGATTAGCAAAAATACAGCATCAGTTGATTCGGGCATTTTTTACAGGGCTTCTTTGTAGAATTCCACCTTGCAACTTCACATTTCTTATGTAGCTTTGTAAACTGTAGACTCACATGTGAAGATGGAGGTGAACATGAACTGATACAGATGTGTGTAAAATGATCATTATCATGAAGAGTTGCCGGTCAAAATATTTTTATTTGGCTTAAGGAGGAATTTAGAAGGAAGAGGAAGGTTAAGTAACAGGTGGAAGATTTAAAAGTAAAAATCTGCCAATTCCTAAACCAGTCATCCATTTATCTGCCTGAAAATCTACATCTCTTTTTTGAAAGAGAGAGGAAAGAAAAGGAAAGGCTTTGGAAGCTTTTTGGAAGCTCAAAAGCATCACACAATCATTTGACTGCAGTTTTGTCATTAAGTGAAAGCTCTTAGAAAGAAAAAACTAAAGCTAAGTAAGAAGAATCAGAGCATAGGATACACCTTGAAAAGAATGAGTCTCTTTAGCTCACTGAAAAGATGAGTAAGGCAGCCCAGCATAAAAGCAAACAAGCAAACAAAAATAATTGCAAAGTTAATGTATTTCTGAAACATTTCTTGAATTAAGAGTTCTGAATAATCAATTTTCTTTGGAAGTAGCGAGAAATTCATAGCTGGAAAAAGTAACACCTTAATATCATGAATAGCTGGCTCACTGTCCCAAAACATCACTGACGTTTATTGCTTCACTGGACTCATAAATGGGTTAGATAATTCTATTTATAGCAATATCCACAGTTTCAAAACAAGTATTAAAAAATAGCCAGAGCTTTGAAAGGCCTAGAAACCCTCCAGCCTTGGGGTGGGAAGGACTTTGCCCTACTGGAGGTGATAGGAAACGGTGCTGTGCGCTGCCCTGCTGCTCCCTGCCCAGCTCCGGGAACGCCTGCAGAACGGCAGCGCGGGTGGCCGCGGGAGCAGCCGCAGTGTGACAGCAGCTTCTGCGCTGGCAAAGACTGGATTTTATGCCGATGCAGTTTGGTCTTCCAGGATACTCTTCCCCTCAGGCTGTGTGCCCAGACCAGCCTCATCCCCTGGAGGGGAATAAATGAGGACGTGGATGATGCAAGGTGCCTAAAACAGTCTATATGTTCATCTCTCTACTACAAGAGAAGAAAGATGAAACGACTCAAAAAAAAATGAAACTACTCAATGCCCCAGTTTATTCCATATCCTCTGTGTTTTCTAATCTCTTCCAAATTCTGCTCAGCAATGTGGTCTGTCTGCAGCAGTTGGCAGACACAACAGCAGGACAGACATTGCACAGTCTTGCTGTCCAGAGAGAAACCCGTGACCGGTTTCCTCGACAAAAAGCATCCTTACCCATACACTGAACTGAATGCCCAACTCTCACCATCATGTCTCGTGATCTTGTCTGGGTATTTAGTGATTTGGGACTTTATAGATCATGAATGTACTGAAACATATCTGCTAAGCAATAAATCTCCTCAAAAAGGGATTACTGTAGTCAACCAAAGGTTGAGTATGACACGCTTTGCACTCTCCTAAATAAAAACTAAACTAAATATTTACTACCTTGCAGACTGCTGTCCTTTTGCTCTTTAAAGAAGGACAGTTCTTAGTCAAAAATGGCTGGATACTGAATGGTGGTTAGTGCTGTTGGTTAATATAAGTTTAGCAGAGCACAGCGGAGTATCGGCTAAGCATGAAGAGCAAAGCTGGGACAGGCTCTGCAGTCCTCAGCTGTGTTCTAGCCAACAGAATAATTTATCCCACTAGCAGAGAACCAACACCCAAAACCCCTTGCAGCGTTCAGTGAGCTCATACCAAAAGGTGATGTTTGGTGACCTGTACAACCTCAAAAAAAGGAAAAATTCTGAATTTGAGGCTTCTAGCCATTGCTGAAAGTATCCTTCTAGCAAGCTTTTAACCTGCAGAAGACCTTCAAGAGATGATGCACATGGCCCTTTTGGTTATTGCATAGGCTATCAAGGGAGCTGCATATCTCACTGGGAAATAAATTGCAAAACATCACGTGAATTCCTGTCATTCCTTTCCTTTTGAAATATTTTGGATATTATCTGCCATTAAATCTTTATGAATACACACTAATAAAATGAAAAAAAAAAGAGATACAGATTCTCCTACCTTTCTCTTAGTCCCTTCATTGAATCTCAGTAGCTATTAGCCACTCGGTTTAAGCAAAAGAACTGGAAGGCTACGTGTTATGTGAGAACACACAGGAATTCCACGTGCAGGATTGTAAAAAGTGTCCTACGTGATGTTTTAATGGTTTTAACAAGACGTTTAAACTGTTTTTATGGTGTGGGGACGAGAACAGCGCCGAGTTTAGGATGAATTCTTCAAGGGCTGTGAGCGAAGCTGCTGTGGTTCTGCGCGCGGGGCAGCCCGGGCTTCCCCGCTCACTCCGAGTTCCCCCCGTGCAGCCAGCAGGACACGCGTTCCCTTAAACCTGCCAGGAATGCACAGCAGGGCCAGACTAGTCCAGACTGACTGCAGGATAGATGCGAGAAGGGGATCCAGCTGTGCGGCGGGTGACATTTGCCTGGCAAAGGAACAGTGACAAGTTCTGGAAAAGGAAGGGATAAACCTTAACCTCCTGTCAGGGGGATGCAGCTTACCTAGACTTGCTCTCCCCTCTGTTACACAGGTGCGTGTCCCTCTTTCTCAGTGCAGGTGTGTGCAGATCGGATGGAAAAGCCACACTGGATTACAGCTTCTGCATGCCATGCACATCAAACCCACTCAGACACTTCCAGTCCTGCTAAAACACCAGGTTATCCCCTAACTGCTGCTCTTCCCTGTCCCCTAGAGGCATCTCCCTGCTGCCCCATCGGTTATCTACAACTTATTTGCACAAATCCCTCACTTTGCCTTATCTTACTTTCTGAACACCCTAGTTATACCAGCTTCTTTCAAATTAAGAAAACAAAATTAAAAATACAGCTATAATGGCTTCTACTTAAATCTTTAGGATTTTTACAGTTAGGAAAAGCCCTGCTCTGTGATGTAGAGCCTGCCACTGTGCCCTGTGCTTCCAGCGCTGCTGCTGAAACCGCCTGGCCCAGGCGAGGGGCAGGGGTGGATCCCGCACGGGCGGCGCGCGCGGCGGTGCCGCTTCCCCTGGCAGCAGGGAGCGGGCACGGGCACGGCGAGCGCAGGACGCCCCACCTGCCCGGCTCAGGAGCGCCTTCCTTCGCAGCTTCAAAGCTTCTTCTGCTCCTCCGGGGCCTTTTTGCTTGGACTCTACAGGATGTCTTGTTCATACACTTTATACCGAGCTATTTTTTTACAGTATGCTGCCATGCTGTAACATTAACTTCCTTCCCAAGGCTGTTGGACAGGTCCTACCTGCTGCAGTTCCCCTGCTCTGCGGTCCATGCGATTCAGGACGTGGTGGCAGCATGGGGAGTTGAGGACGTTTTTTTTTGTATTTGGACCAAGACGCAGCATTGGCAGGAACATACATTGAAAAACTAAATGCCAGGTCACAATACATTTTATGAGATTGGCTTAAAAACGTAAGTTTCAACACATGTACTCGGGGCTTTTGTAGGTGACCAATATGTGGGTTTTTTGTTTGTTTGTTAGCTTGTTTTTTTGAATATGAGGATAAAAGGCTTTCTCATATTCCAGTGACAGTCTTTGAGAAAAGCACTAACTGCCTTGAGAATCCTAATAATGTTGTAAGGATTACAAAACATGGCTGTCTCCAGACACTCTTACGCAGTGCCTACTTAGTAGGCGTTAAAATGTGAAATGTGCAAGATTTATTAATATCTTTAATTTATGCTTTTTAGTAGAATTGCCTGTAGTAGCCTAAAAATGACTTGGTCCTTATTCATAGCAGGGCTCAAGCTGTGCCTGTTTAGTAGGATCTCTTGCAATGACTGGGAAAACAATTTCCACAGAGTTGCATGGAGTTCACAGAGCCAGCTCCCTCTGTGGCAGCAGCTGGTTAAATCGATGGGATTAACAAGTGCAGGATTTGTCCATTGCTGTGTCTGTGTCTCACGCAGCACCCAAAGGCTCCCAAGAAGAGTTACATGCAGCTCCCACTAACTTCAGTGAGTGCTAAAATCTATGTAGGATGAGTTTTCTCCCTTTTCCGTAAGGGTTTGCTCATGAGATTTAGCATGGTGGTGATTTATATACCTACAATTATATTAGATTTCA